>JAVUPR010000054.1:0-252884 GCA_036785695.1 Gentiana straminea
CGGCGTGCCTTATTTATCGTTCGGTCGATATCACATCGTACTTCAAAGAGAATTACAAACGTTTTTTTTCGTACTTTTTTTCGTACCCATAGAGTACTTAACCGTGTGATTTTTGATTCCTTGTACAAGGCCATTCTCGGCCTCCGTTTTGCTTGCCGTTTGCGCCGGCGTGCCTTATTTATCGTTCGGTCGATATCACATCGCATTTCAAAGAGAATTACAAACGTTTTTTTTCGTACTTTTTTTCGTACCCATAGAGTACTTAATCGTGTGATATTTGATTCCTTGTACAAGGCCATTCTCGCCTCCGTTTTGCTTGCCGTTTGCGCCGGCGTGCCTTATTTATCGTTCGGTCGATATCACATCGCACTTCAAAGAGAATTACAAACGTTTTTTTTCGTACTTTTTTTCGTACCCATAGAGTACTTAACTCGTGTGATTTTTGATTCCTTGTACAAGGCCATTCGCCTCCGTTTTGCTTGCCGTTTGCGCCGGCGTGCCTTATTTATCGTTCGGTCGATATCACATCGCACTTCAAAGAGAATTACAAATGTTTTTTTTTCGTACTTTTTTTCGTACCCATAGAGTACTTAATCGTGTGATTTTTGATTCCTTGTACAAGGCCATTCTCGGCCTCCGTTTTGCTTGCCGTTTGCGCCGGCGTGCCTTATTTATCGTTCGGTCGATATCACATCGCATTTCAAAGAGAATTACAAACGTTTTTTTTCGTACTTTTTTTCGTACCCATAGAGTACTTAATCGTGTGATTTTTGATTCCTTGTACAAGGCCATTCTCGCCTCCGTTTTGCTTGCCGTTTGCGCCGGCGTGCCTTATTTATCGTTCGGTCGATATCACATCGTACATTTCAAAGAGAATTACAAACGTTTTTTTTCGTACTTTTTTTCGTACCCATAGAGTACTTAACCGTGTGATTTTTGATTCCTTGTACAAGGCCATTCTCGGCCTCCGTTTTGCTTGCCGTTTGCGCCGGCGTGCCTTATTTATCGTTCGGTCGATATCACATCGCATTTCAAAGAGAATTACAAACGTTTTTTTTCGTACTTTTTTTCGTACCCATAGAGTACTTAACCGTGTGATTTTTGATTCCTTGTACAAGGCCATTCGCCTCCGTTTTGCTTGCCGTTTGCGCCGGCGTGCCTTATTTATCGTTCGGTCGATATCACATCGCACTTCAAAGAGAATTACAAACGTTTTTTTTCGTACTTTTTTTCGTACCCATATAGAGTACTTAAACCGTGTGATATTTGATTCCTTGTACAAGGCCATTCTCGCCTCCGTTTTGCTTGCCGTTTGCGCCGGCGTGCCTTATTTATCGTTCGGTCGATATCACATCGCACTTCAAAGAGAATTACAAACATTTTTTTTCGTACTTTTTTTCGTACCCATAGAGTACTTAACCGTGTGATTTTTGATTCCTTGTACAAGGCCATTCTCGGCCTCCGTTTTGCTTGCCGTTTGCGCCGGCGTGCCTTATTTATCGTTCGGTCGATATCACATCGCATTTCAAAGAGAATTACAAACGTTTTTTTTCGTACTTTTTTTCGTACCCATAGAGTACTTAACCGTGTGATTTTTGATTCCTTGTACAAGGCCATTCTCGGCCTCCGTTTTGCTTGCCGTTTGCGCCGGCGTGCCTTATTTATCGTTCGGTCGATATCACATCGCATTTCAAAGAGAATTACAAACGTTTTTTTTCGTACTTTTTTTCGTACCCATAGAGTACTTAACTCGTGTGATTTTTGATTCCTTGTACAAGGCCATTCTCGCCTCCGTTTTGCTTGCCGTTTGCGCCGGCGTGCCTTATTTATCGTTCGGTCGATATCACATCGATTTCAAAGAGAATTACAAACGTTTTTTTCGTACTTTTTTTCGTACCCATAGAGTACTTAATCGTGTGATTTTTGATTCCTTGTACAAGGCCATTCTCGCCTCCGTTTTGCTTGCCGTTTGCGCCGGCGTGCCTTATTTATCGTTCGGTCGATATCACATCGCATACTTCAAAGAGAATTACAAACGTTTTTTTTCGTACTTTTTTTCGTACCCATAGAGTACTTAACTCGTGTGATTTTTGATTCCTTGTACAAGGCCATTCTCGCCTCCGTTTTGCTTGCCGTTTGCGCCGGCGTGCCTTATTTATCGTTCGGTCGATATCACATCGCACTTCAAAGAGAATTACAAACATTTTTTTTCGTACTTTTTTTCGTACCCATAGAGTACTTAACCGTGTGATTTTTGATTCCTTGTACAAGGCCATTCTCGGCCTCCGTTTTGCTTGCCGTTTGCGCCGGCGTGCCTTATTTATCGTTCGGTCGATATCACATCGCATTTCAAAGAGAATTACAAACGTTTTTTTTCGTACTTTTTTTCGTACCCATAGAGTACTTAATCGTGTGATTTTTGATTCCTTGTACAAGGCCATTTCGGCCTCCGTTTTGCTTGCCGTTTGCGCCGGCGTGCCTTATTTATCGTTCTGGTCGATAACACATCAGTACTTCAATGAGAATTACAAACATTTTTTTTCATACTTTGTTTTGTACCCATAGAGTACTTAACGGTGTGATTTTTGATTCCTTGTACAAGGCCATTCTGACCTCCGTTTTGCTTGCGTTTGCGCCGGCGTACCTTATTTATCGTTCTGGTCGATACCACATCAGTACTTCAAAGAGAATTACAAATGTTTTTTTCGTACTTTTTTTGTGCTTAACTGTGTGATTTTTGATTCCTTGTACAAGGCCATTCTGGCCTCCGTTTTGCTTGCCGCTTGAGCCGGCGTGCCCTATTTATCGTTCGGTCGATTTCACATCAAGATTTCAACAGAGAATTACAAAAGTTTTTTAACGTACTTCTTTTCATACCAATAGTAGCAATTTAACGGTGTGATTTTTGATTTCTTGTACAAGGCCCTTCCGGCCTCCGATTTGCGTGCCGTTTGCGCCGGCGTGCCTTATTTATCGTTCGGCCCGATAACACATCGTACTTCACCGAGAATTACAAACTATTTTTTTCATAATTTGTTTCCGTACCCAAAGAGTACTTAACTGTGTGATTTTTTGATTCCTTGTACAAGGCCTTTATGTCTTCTCGTTTTGCTTGCCGTTTTGCGCCGGCGTGCGTCTTATTTATCGTTATGGTCGATACTCACATCGCATTTCAAAGAGAATTACAAACGTTTTTTTCGTACTTTTTTTCGTACCCATAGAGTATTTAACGGTGTGATTTTTTATTCCTTGTACAAGGCCAATTCTCGACCTCTCGTTTTGCTTTCCGTTTGCGCCGGCGTACCTTATTTATCACGTTTCCGGTCGATACTCAAGACCGTGATTTCCGCAGAATTACAAACGTTTTTTTCGTACTTTTTTTTCGTACTCCATACGAGAACTTAAATCGTGTTATTTTTGATTTCTTGTACAGCGGCCTTTCTAGCCTCCGTTTTGCTTGCCCTTTGCGCCGGCATGCCTTATTTATCGTTCGGGTCGATATCACATCGTATTTCAAAGATAATTACAAACGTTTTTTTTCATACTTTTTTTCGTGTACCCATAAGAGTACTTAACCGTGTGATATTTGGATTCCTTGTACAAGGCCATTCCTCGTCTCCGTTTTGCTTGCCGTTTGCTCCCTCGCGGGCATTATTTATCGTTCGGTCGATATCACATCGCATTTCAAAGAGAATTGCCAAACGTTTTTCGTACTTTTTTTCGTACCCATAGAGTACTTAAGTCGTGTGCTTTTTGATTTCTTGTACAAGGCCATTCCTCGCCTCCGTTTTGCTTGCCGTTTGAGCCGGCGTGCCCTATTTATCGTTCGGTCCATATCACACCGCATTTCCAAAGAGAATTGCAAACGTTTTTTTCGTACTTTTTTACGTACCCATACAGTACTTGAATCAGTGTGATTTTTGATTTCTTGTACAAGGTCATTCTCGGCCTCCGATTTGCTTGCCGTTTGCGCCGGCGTGCCTTATTTATCATCGGTTTCCGGTCGATATCACACGTACTTCAAAGAGAATTACAAACGTTTTTTTTCATACTTCTTTTTTTCGTACCCATGTAGAGCACTTAAATGTGTGATTTTTGATTTCTTGTACAAGGCCATTCTCGCTTCCGCTTTGCATGCCCTTCGCGCCGGCGTGCCTTATTTATCGTTCTGGTCGATAACACATCAATACTTCAAAGAGAATTACAAACGTTTTTTCAGTATTTTTTATCGTACCCATGCAGTATTTAACGGTGTGATTTTTGATTTCTTGTACAAGGCCAATCCGACCTCTCGTTTTGCTTGCCGTTTACGCCGGCGTACCTTATTTATCGTTCGGTCGATACCCACATCGTATTTCAAAGAGAATCATAAACGTTTTTTTTTCATACTTTTTTTCGTACCCACAAAGGAACTTAACTCGTGTGATTTTTGATTCCTTGTACAAGGCCTTCTCCGGCCTCCGTTTTGCTTGCCGTTTGCGCCGGCATGCCTTATATATCGTTCTCGTCGATATCACATCGCATTTCCAAAAAGAGAATTACAAACGTTTTTTCGTACTTTTTTTCGTACCCATAGAGTACTTAACTCGTGTGATTTTTGATTCCTCGTACAAGGCCATTCTGGCCTCCGTTTTGTTTGCCGCTTGCGCCGGCGTGCCTTATTTATCGTTCTGGTCGATATCACACGCATTTCAAAGAGAATTACAAACATTTTTTTTCGCACTTTTTTTCGTACCCATAGAGTACTTAACCGTGTGATTTTTGATTTCTTGTACAAGGCCATTCCGGGGCCTCCGTTTTGCTTGCCGTTTGCGCCGGCGTGCCTTATTTATCGTTCGTCGATATCACATCGATTTCAAAGAGAATTACAAACGTTTTTTTCGTACTTTTTTCGTACCTATAGAGTACTTAATCGTGTGATTTTGATTCCTTGTACAAGGCCATTCTCGGCCTCCGTTTTGCTTGCCGTTTGCGCCGGCGTGCCTTATTTATCGTTCCGTCGATATCACATCAAGATTTCAAAGAGAATTACAAACGTTTTTTTTTCGTACTTTTTTTCGTACCCATAGAGTACTTAACTGTGTGATTTTTTTTGATTCCTTGTACAAGGCCATTCTGGCCTCCGTTTTGCTTGCCGTTTGCGCCGGCGTGCCTTATTTATCGTTCTGGTCGATATCACATCAAGAAGCACTTCAAAGAGAATTACAAACGTTTTTTTTCGTACTTTTTTTCGTACTCCATATAGTACTTAACTCGTGTGATTTTTGATTCTTGTACAAGGCCATTCTGGCCTCCGTTTTGCTTGCCGTTTGCGCCGGCGTGCCTTATTTATCGTTCGGTCGATATCACATCAAGACTTCAAAGAGAATTACAAACGTTTTTTTCATACTTTTTTTCGTAACCGACAGAGTACTTAAATCGTGTGATTTTTGATTCCTTGTACAAGGCCATTCGGCCTCCGTTTTTGCTTGCCGTTTGCGCCGGCGTGCCTTATTTATCGTTCGTCGATATCACATCAAAGCATTTCAAAGAGAATTACAAACGTTTTTTTCGTACTTTTTTTCGTACCCATAGAGTACTTAACCGTGTGATTTTTGATTCCTTGTACAAGGCCATTCTCGGCCTCCGCTTTTTGCTTGCCGCTTGCGCCGGCGTGCCTTATTTATCGTTCGGTCGATATCACACGCACTTCAAAGAGAATTACAAACATTTTTTTTCGTACTTTTTTCGTACCCATGTGAGTACTTAATCGTGTGATTTTTGATTCTTTGTACAAGGCCATTCTTGGCCTCCGTTTTGCTTGCCGTATTTGCGCCGGCATGCCTTATTTATCGTTCTGTCGATATCACATCAAGATTTCAAAGAGAATTACAAACGTTTTTTTTCATACTTTTTTTCCTGCACTCCATGTACGTAGCATTTAATCGTGTGATTTTTTTGATTTCTCAGAAGGCCATTCCGCCCTCCGTTTGTTTGCTTGCCGCTATGCGCCGGCGTGCTCTTATTACTATCTGTTTCGGGTCGAGATCAGACAGTACTTAAGATAATTATTACAAACATTTTTCTCGTGACTTTTTATCATAACGACATAGAAAATTGAACTCGTGTGATTTTGATTCCTTTTACAGCGCCATTCCCGTCTCCGTTTTGTTTGCCCTTTTATACGGTTATTCTTATTTATCGTTCGGGTCGATATCACACGCATTTCAAAGAGAATTACAAACGTTTTTTTCGTACTTTTTTTCGTACCTAAGCGTATGTGAGTACTTAGAACCGTGTGATTTTTGATTCCTGTACAAGGCCATTCTCTGCCTCCGTTTTGCTTGCCGTTTGCGCCGGCGTGCCTTATTTATCGTTCGGTCGATATCACATCGCATTTCAAAGAGAATTACAAACGCTTTTTTTCGTACTTTTTTTTCGTACCCATAGAGTACTTAACCGTGTGATTTTTGATTCTTTGTACAAGGCCATTCTCGGGCTTCCGTTTTGCTTGCCGTTTGTATTGGCGTGCCTTATTTATCGTTCGGTCGATATCACATCGTTATTTCAAAGAGAATTACAAACGTTTTTTTTCGTACTTTTTTTCGTACCCATAGAGTACTTAACCGTGTGATTTTTGATTCTTGTACAAGGCCATTCTCGCCTCCGTTTTGCTTCTTGCCTTTTTGCGCCGGCGTGCCTTATTTATCAGTTTCCGGGTCGATATCACACGCATTTCAAAGAGAATTACAAACGTTTTTTTTTCGTACTTTTTTTCGGTACCCATAGAGTACTTAACCGTCTCTGATTTTTGATTCCTTTGTACAAGGCCATTCCGCCTCCGTTTTGCTTGCCGTTTGCGCCGGCGTGCCTTATTTATCGTTCCGGTCGATATCACACGTACTTCAAAGAGAATTACAAACTTTTTTTTTCGTACATTTTTTTCGTACCCATAGAGTACTTAACTGTGTGATTTTTGATTTCTTGTAAATAAGGCCATCTGCCTCCGTTTTGCTTGTCGTTTTTCTGCTACGGCGTGCCTTATTTATCGTTCTTGTTTGATATCACATCAAGCACTTCAAAGAGAATTACAAACGTTTTTTTTCATATTTTTTTTCGTATTTGCTATAGTGTACTTAACTCGTGTGACTTTTTGATTCTTGTATAAGGCCATTCTCGCCTCCGTTTTGCTTGCCGTTTGCGCGCGCGTCTTATTTATCGTTCGGGTCTATATCACATACTGCATTTCCAAAAGAGAATTACAAACATTTTTTTTCGTACTTTTTTTCGTACTCCATGTAGAGTACTTAATCAGGATTTTTGATTCTTGTACAAGGCCATTCTCGCCTCCGTTTTGCTTGCCGCTTATGCGCCGGCGTGCCTTATTTATCGTTCGGTCGATATCACATCGGTGATCGCAAAGAGAATTACAAACGCTTTTTTTCGATTCTTTTTTTCGTACCCATGAAAGTACTTAACTGCGTGGATTTTTGATTCCTTGTACAAGGCCATTCCGTCTCCGTTTTGCTTGCCGTTTCGAGCCGCCGTGCCTTATTTATCGTTCGGGTCGATATCACATCGCATTTCAAAGAGAATTACAAACGTTCTTTTTTTCGTACTTTTTTTCGTACCCATCGAGTACTTAATCGTGCTGATTTTTGATTCCTTGTACAAGGCTATCTCTCGCTCCTCCGTTTTGCTTGCCGTTTGCGCCGCGTCTTATTTATCGTTCGGTCGATATCACATCACTTCAAGACTTCAAAGAGAATTACAAACGTTTTTTCGTACCTTTTTCGTACCCATGCGAGTACTTAACTCGTGTGATTTTGATTCTTGTGGCATATGCCATTCTCGCCTCCTTTTGTTTGCCGCTTGCGCCGGCGTGTTTTATTTATCGTTCGTCGAGCATCACACGTATTTCCAAAGAGAATTACAAACGGGGTTTTTTTTCGTACTTTTCTTTTTTTCTTACCCATAGTAGTACTTAACGTGTGATTTTTGATTCCTCGTACAAGGCCATTCCGCCTCTTTTTTGCTTGCTGTTTACGGCGTGCCTTATTTATCGTTCAAGGTCGATATCACATCGTACTTCAAAGAGAATTACAAACGTTTTTTTTCGTACTTTTTTTTCGTACCCACAGTAAAAGTACTTAACCGTGTGATTTTTGATTCCTTGTACAAGGCCATTCTGCGGGCCTCCGTTTTTTGTTTAAGCTGTTTGCGCCGGCGTGCCTTATTTATCAGTTCGGTCGATATCACATCAAGCATTTCAAAGAGAATTACAAACGTTTTTTTTCGTACTTTTTTCGTCGTACCCATACAGTACTTAACTCGTGTGATTTTTGATTCCTTGTACAAGGCCATCTCCGCCTCCGTTTTGCTTGTCGCTTGCGCCGCCGTGCCTTATTTATCGTTCGGTCGATATCACATCGCACTTCAAAGAGAATTACAAACGTTTTTCGTACTTTTTTTCGTACCCATAGAGTACTTAACTCGTGTGATTTTTGATTCCTTGTACAAGGCCATTCTCGCCTCCGTTTTGCTTCGCCGTTTGCGCCGGCGTGCCTTATTTATCGTTCGGTCGATATCACATCGCATTTCAAAGAGAATTACAAACGTTTTTTCATACTTTTTTCTCGTAATTCACGTGAGTACTTCGTTAACTGTAGTGATTTTGATTCTTGTACAAGGCCAGTATCTCGCATCCGCTTTGCTGCCGTTTGCGCCGGCGTGCCATATTTATCGTTCGGGTCGATATCACATCGTGATTTCCAGGGTGAGAATTACAAACGTTTTTTTTTCGTACTTTTTTTCGCACTCCATAGAGTACTTAACTATGTGATTTTTGATTCTCTTGTACAAGGCCATTCCGCCTCCGTTTTGCTTGCCGTTTGCTACCGGCGTGCCTTATTTATCGTTCGGGTCGATATCACATCGCGATTTCAAAGAGAATTACAAACGTTTTTCTTTTCGCACTTTTTTTCGTACCTATATGAGTACTTAACCTGCGGTGAATTTTGATTCCTTGTACAAGGCCATTCCTCGGCCTCCGTTTTGTCTTGCCGCTTGCGCCGGCGTGCTCTTATTTATCGTTCGGTCGATATCACATCAAGACTTCAAAGCAGAATTACAAACGTTTTTTTTTTCGTACTTTTTTCTTACTTTTTCAGTACCCATAGAAAAGTACTTAATCGTGGATTTTTTGATTTCTTGTACAAAGGCTGTTATTCCGGGCCTCCGTTTTGCTTGCCGTTTGTGCCGGCGTGCCTTATTTATCGTTCGGGTCGATATCACATCGTATTTCAAAAAGAGAAATTACATAACGTTTTTCGTACTTTTTTATCGCAACCTACAGTATGCGACTCTAATCTGCGGTGATTTTTGATTCCTTGTACAAGGCCATTCTGCCTCCGCTTTTGCTTGCCTTTTTTTTTGCGCCGGCGTGCCTTATTTATCGTTCGTCGATATCACACGCTGCATTCAAAGAGAATTACAAACGTTTTTTCGTACTTTTTTTCGTACCCTTACAGTAGTACTTAATCAGTGTGATTTTTGATTCCTTTGTACAAGGCCATTCTCGGCCTCCGTTTTGCTTTGCCGCTTATGCGGCGCCGTGCCTTATTTATCGTTCGGGTCGATATCGACATCTTTACTTCAAAGAGAATTACAAACGCTTTTTTCGTACTTTTTTTCGTACCCATGTAGAGTACTTAATTTGCGTGTGATTTTTGATTCCCTTGTACAAAGGCCATTCTTAAGTCTCCGTTTTGTATTGCCGTTTGCGCTCAAAGGCGTGCCTTATTTATCGTTCGGTCGATATCACATCGCATTTCAAAGAGAATTACAAACGTTTTTTCGTACTTTTTTTTCGTACCCATAGAGTACTTAATCGTGTGATTTTTGATTCTTTTGTACAAGGCCATTCGTCTCCGTTTTGCTTGCCGTTTGAGCCGGCGTGCCTTATTTATCGATTCTGTCGATCAAATCACACGTAAGATTTCAAAGAGAATTACAAACGCTTTTTTTCGTACTTTTTTCAAAAAAAACTCATAGAGTACTTAACCTGCAGGATTTTTTGATTCCTTGACAAGGCCATTCTGGGCCTCCGTTTTGCTTGCCGCTTATGCGCCGGCGTCTTATTTATCGTTCGGGTCGATATCACTTCAAAGACTTCAAAGAGAATTACAAACGCTTTTTTTCGTACTTTTTTTCGTACCCATAGAGTACTTAATCACAGTGATTTTTCGATTCCATGTACAAGGCCATTCGGCCTCCGTTTTGCTTGCCGTTTGCGCCGGCGTGCCTTATTTATCGTTCGGTCGATATCACATCGCACTTCAAAGAGAATTACAAACATTTTTTTTCGTACTTTTTTTCGTACCCATAGAGTACTTAACTCGTGTGATTTTTGATTCCTTGTACAAGGCCATTCTCGCCTCCGTTTTGCTTGCCGTTTGCGCCGGCGTGCCTTATTTATCGTTCGGTCGATATCACATCGTACTTCAAAGAGAATTACAAACGTTTTTTTTCGTACTTTTTTTCGTACCCATAGAGTACTTAATCGTGTGATTTTTGATTCCTTGTACAAGGCCATTCTCGCCTCCGTTTTGCTTGCCGTTTGCGCCGGCGTGCCTTATTTATCGTTCGGTCGATATCACATCGCACTTCAAAGAGAATTACAAACGTTTTTTTTCGTACTTTTTTTCGTACCCATAGAGTACTTAACCGTGTGATTTTTGATTCCTTGTACAAGGCCATTCGGCCTCCGTTTTGCTTGCCGTTTGCGCCGGCGTGCCTTATTTATCGTTCGGTCGATATCACATCGTACTTCAAAGAGAATTACAAACGTTTTTTTCGTACTTTTTTTCGTACCCATAGAGTACTTAACCGTGTGATTTTTGATTCCTTGTACAAGGCCATTCGGCCTCCGTTTTGCTTGCCGTTTGCGCCGGCGTGCCTTATTTATCGTTCGGTCGATATCACATCGTACTTCAAAGAGAATTACAAACATTTTTTTTCGTACTTTTTTTCGTACCCATAGAGTACTTAACCGTGTGATTTTTGATTCCTTGTACAAGGCCATTCTCGCCTCCGTTTTGCTTGCCGTTTGCGCCGGCGTGCCTTATTTATCGTTCGGTCGATATCACATCGCACTTCAAAGAGAATTACAAACGTTTTTTTTCGTACTTTTTTTCGTACCCATAGAGTACTTAACCGTGTGATTTTTGATTCCTTGTACAAGGCCATTCCGGCCTCCGTTTTGCTTGCCGTTTGCGCCGGCGTGCCTTATTTATCGTTCGGTCGATATCACACTCGTACATTTCAAAGAGAATTACAAACGTTTTTTTTCGTACTTTTTCTCGTACCCATAGAGTACTTAATCGTGTGATTTTTGATTCCTTGTACAAGGCCATTCGGCCTCCATTTTTCTTGCCGTTTTGCGCCGGCGTGCCTTATTTATCGTTCGGTCGATATCACATCAAGCACTTCAAAGAGAATTACAAACGTTTTTTTCGTACTTTTTTTTCGTACCCATAGAGTACTTAACCGTGTGATTTTGATTCCTTGTACAAGGCCATTCTGGCCTCCGTTTTGCTTGCCGTTTGCGCCGGCGTGCCTTATTTATCGTTCGGTCGATATCACATCGCATTTCAAAGAGAATTACAAACGTTTTATTTCGTTTTTTTCGTACCCATAGAGTACTTAATCGTGTGATATTTGATTCCTTGTACAAGGCCATTCTCGTCTCCGTTTTGCTTGCCGTTTGCGCCGGCGTGCCTTATTTATCGTTCGGTCGATATCACACGCATTTCAAAGAGAATTACAAACGTTTTTTTTCGTACTTTTTTCGTACCCATAGAGTACTTAACTATGTGATTTTTGATTCCTTGTACAAGGCCATTCCGGGCCTCCGTTTTGCTTGCCGTTTGCGCCGGCGTGCCTTATTTATCGTTCGGTCGATATCACACGTACTTCAAAGAGAATTACAAACGTTTTTTCGTACTCTTTTTTCGTACCCATAGAGTACTTAACCGTGTGATTTTTGATTCCTTGTACAAGGCCATTCTCGTCTCCGTTTTGTTTGCCGTTTGCGCCGGCGTGCCTTATTTATCGTTCGGTCGATATCACATCGCATTTCAAAGAGAATTACAAACGTTTTTTTTCGTACTTTTTTTCGTATCCATACAGTACTTAACCGTGTGATATTTGATTCCTTGTACAAGGCCATTCCGGCCTCCGTTTTGCTTGCCGTTTGCGCCGGCGTGCCTTATTTATCGTTCTGGTCGATATCACATCATTATTTCAAAGAGAATTACAAACATTTTTTTCGTACTTTTTTTCGTACCCATAGAGTACTTAACTGTGTGATTTTTGATTCCTTGTACAAGGCCATTCTGGCCTCCGTTTTGCTTGCCGTTTGCGCCGGCGTGCCTTATTTATCGTTCTGGTCGATATCACATCAAGTACTTCAAAGAGAATTACAAACGTTTTATTTCGTACTTTTTTTCGTACCCATAGAGTACTTAATTGTGTGATTTTGATTCCTTGTACAAGGCCATTCTGGCCTCCGTTTTGCTTGCCGTTTGCGCCGGCGTGCCTTATTTATCGTTTGGGTCGATATCACACGCACTTCAAAGAGAATTACAAACGTTTTTTTCGTACTTTTTTTTCGTACCCATAGAGTACTTAACTCGTGTGATTTTTGATTTCTTGTACAAGGCCATTCCGCCTCCGTTTTGCTTGCCGTTTGCGGCCGGCGTGCCTTATTTATCGTTCGGTCGATATCACATCGTACTTCAAAGAGAATTACAAACGTTTTATTTCGTACTTTTTTTCGTACCCATAGAGTACTTAACCGTGTGATATTTGATTCCTTGTACAAGGCCATTCTCGGCCTCCGTTTTGCTTGCCGTTTGCGCCGGCGTGCCTTATTTATCGTTCGGTCGATATCACATCAGTACTTCAAAGAGAATTACAAACGTTTTTTTTTCGTACTTTTTTTCGTACCCATAGAGTACTTAACTGTGTGATTTTTGATTCCTTGTACAAGGTGCCGTTTGCGCCGGCGTGCCTTATTTATCGTTCGGGTCGATATCACATCAGTACTTCAAAGAGAATTACAAACGTTTTTTTCGTACTTTTTTTCGTACCCATAGAGTACTTAATCCGTGTGATTTTTGATTCCTTGTACAAGGCCATTCTCGGGCCTCCGTTTTGCTTGCCGTTTGCGCCGGCGTGCCTTATTTATCGTTCGGTCGATATCACACGTATTTCAAAGAGAATTACAAACGTTTTTTCGTACTTTTTTCGTACCCATAGCAGTACTTAATCGTGTGATTTTTGATTCCTTGTACAAGGCCATTCCGGCCTCCGTTTTGCTTGCCGTTTGCGCCGGCGTGCCTTATTTATCGTTCGGTCGATATCACATCAAGATTTCAAAGAGAATTACAAACGTTTTTTTTCGTACTTTTTTTCGTACCCATAGAGTACTTAACTCCGTGTGATTTTTGATTCCTTGTACAAGGCCATTCTGGCCTCCGTTTTGCTTGCCGTTTGCGCCGGCGTGCCTTATTTATCGTTCTGGTCGATATCACATCATTACTTCAAAGAGAATTACAAACGTTTTTTTCGTACTTTTTTTTCGTACCCATAGACTACTTAACTGTGTGATTTTTGATTCCTTGTACAAGGCCATTCTGGCCTCCGTTTTGCTTGCCGTTTGCGCCGGCGTGCCTTATTTATCGTTCGGTCGATATCACATCGCACTTCCAAAGAGAATTACAAACATTTTTTTTCGTACTTTTTTTCGTACCCATAGAGTACTTAATCGTGTGATTTTTGATTCCTTGTACAAGGCCATTCTGCCTCCGTTTTTCTTCCGTTTGCACCGGCGTGACTTATTTATCGTTCGGTCGATATCACATCGCATTTCAAAGAGAATTACAAATGTTTTTTTTCGTACTTTTTTTCGTACCCATAGAGTACTTAACTCGTGTGATTTTTGATTCCTTGTACAAGGCCATTCGGCCTCCGTTTTGCTTGCCGTTTGCGCCGGCGTGCCTTATTTATCGTTCGGTCGATATCACATCGATTTCAAAGAGAATTACAAATGTTTTTTTTTCATACTTTTTTTCGTACCCATAGAGTACTTAATCGTGTGATTTTTGATTCCTTGTACAAGGCCATTCTCGTCTCCGTTTTGCTTGCCGTTTGCGCCGGTGTGCCTTATTTATCGTTCGGTCGATATCACATCGCATTTCAAAGAGAATTACAAATGTTTTTTTTCGTACTTTTTTTCGTACCCATAGTAGTACTTAACCGTGTGATTTTTGATTCCTTGTACAAGGCCATTCTCGTCCTCCGTTTTGCTTGCCGTTTGCGCCGGCGTGACTTATTTATCGTTCGGTCGATATCACACGCATTTCAAAGAGAATTACAAACATTTTTTTTCGTACTTTTTTTTCGTACCCATAGTGTACTTAACTCGTGTGATTTTGATTCTGTGTACAAGGCCATTCTCGGCCTCCGTATTGCTTGCCGTTTGCGCCGGCGTGCCTTATTTATCGTTCGGTCGATATCACATCGCATTTCAAAGAGAATTACAAACGTACTTTTTTTCGTACCCATAGAGTACTTAACCGTGTGATTTTTGATTCCTTGTACAAGGCCATTCTGGCCTCCGTTTTGCTTGCCGTTTGCGCCGGCGTTCCTTATTTATCGTTCGGGTCGATATCACATCGCATTTCAAAGAGAATTACAAACGTTTTTTTTTCGTACTTTTTTTGTACCCATAGAGTACTTAACGGTGTGATTTTTGATTCCTTGTACAAGGCCATTCTGGACTCCGTTTTGCTTGCCGTTTGCGCCAGAATGACTTATTTATCGTTCTGGTCGATAACACATCTGTACTACAATGAGAATTAAAAAAAAAATTCGTACTTTTATTTGTACCCATAGAGTACTTAACGGTCTGATTTTTGATTCCTTGTAAAAGGCCATTCTCGACCTCCGTTTTGCTTGCCGTTTGCGCCGGCGTGCCTTATTTATCGTTCGGTCGATATCACACGCACTTCAAAGAGAATTACAAACGTTTTTTTTCGTACTTTTTTTTCGTACCCATAGAGTACTTAACCGTGTGATTTTTGATTCCTTGTACAAGGCCATTCTCGGCCTCCGTTTTGCTTGCCGTTTGCGCCGGCGTGCCTTATTTATCGTTCGGTCGATATCACATCGTACTTCAAAGAGAATTACAAACGTTTTTTTCGTACTTTTTTCGTACCCATAGAGTACTTAACGGTGTGATTTTTGATTCCTTGTACAAGGCCATTCGGCCTCCGTTTTGCTTGCCGTTTGCGCCGGCGTGCCTTATTTATCGTTCGGTCGATATCACATCGTATTTCAAAGAGAATTACAAACGTTTTTTTTTCATACTTTTTTTCGTACCCATAGAGTACTTAACGTGTGATTTTTGATTCCTTGTACAAGGCCATTCTCGACCTCCGTTTTGCTTGCCGTTTGCGCCGGCGTGCCTTATTTATCGTTCGGTCGATATCACATCGATACTTCAAAGAGAATTACAAACGTTTTTTTTCGTACTTTTTTTCGTACCCATAGAGTACTTAACCGTGTGATTTTTGATTCCTTGTACAAGGCCATTCTCGCCTCCGTTTTGCTTGCCGTTTGCGCCGGCGTGCCTTATTTATCGTTCGGTCGATATCACATCGCATTTCAAAGAGAATTACAAACTGTTTTTTTTTCGTACTTTTTTTTCGTACCCATAGAGTACTTAACCGTGTGATTTTTGATTCCTTGTACAAGGCCATTCTCGGCCTCCGTTTTGCTTGCCGTTTGCGCCGGCGTGCCTTATTTATCGTTCGGTCGATATCACATCGTATTTCAAAGAGAATTACAAACGTTTTTTTTTTTTCGTACCCATAGAGTACTTAACCGTGTGATTTTTGATTCCTTGTACAAGGCCATTTCGGCCTCCGTTTTGCTTGCCGTTTGCGCCGGCGTGCCTTATTTATCGTTCGGTCGATATCACATCGCATTTCAAAGAGAATTACAAACGTTTTTTTCGTACTTTTTTCGTACCCATAGAGTACTTAACGGTGTGATTTTTGATTCCTTGTACAAGGCCATTCTCGGCCTCCGTTTTGCTTGCCGTTTGCGCCGGCGTGCCTTATTTATCGTTCGGTCGATATCACATCGTACTTCAAAGAGAATTACAAACGTTTTTTTTCGTACTTTTTTTCGTACCCATAGAGTACTTAACGGTGTGTGATTTTTGATTCCTTGTACAAGGCCATTCTGCCTCCGTTTTGCTTGCCGTTTGCGCCGGCGTGCCTTATTTATCGTTCGGTCGATATCACATCGCATTTCAAAGAGAATTACAAACGTTTTTTTTCGTACTTTTTTTTCGTACCCATAGAGTACTTAACCGTGTGATTTTTGATTCCTTGTACAAGGCCATTCGGCCTCCGTTTTGCTTGCCGTTTGCGCCGGCGTGCCTTATTTATCGTTCGGTCGATATCACATCGTACTTCAAAGAGAATTACAAACGTTTTTTTTCGTACTTTTTTCGTACCCATAGAGTACTTAACGTGTGATTTTTGATTCCTTGTACAAGGCCATTCTCGGCCTCCGTTTTGCTTGCCGTTTGCGCCGGCGTGCCTTATTTATCGTTCGGTCGATATCACATCGTACTTCAAAGAGAATTACAAACGTTTTTTTTCGTACTTTTTTTGTACCCATAGAGTACTTAACCGTGTGATTTTTGATTCCTTGTACAAGGCCATTCTCGCCTCCGTTTTGCTTGCCGTTTGCGCCGGCGTGCCTTATTTATCGTTCGGTCGATATCACATCGCATTTCAAAGAGAATTACAAACGTTTTTTTTCGTACTTTTTTTCGTACCCATAGAGTACTTAACCGTGTGATTTTTGATTCCTTGTACAAGGCCATTCGGCCTCCGTTTTGCTTGCCGTTTGCGCCGGCGTGCCTTATTTATCGTTCGGTCGATATCACATCGTATTTCAAAGAGAATTACAAACGTTTTTTTTTCGTACTTTTTTTCGTACCCATAGAGTACTTAACCGTGTGATTTTTGATTCCTTGTACAAGGCCATTCTCGCCTCCGTTTTGCTTGCCGTTTGCGCCGGCGTGCCTTATTTATCGTTCGGTCGATATCACATCGCATTTCAAAGAGAATTACAAACGTTTTTTTCGTACTTTTTTCGTACCCATAGAGTACTTAACGGTGTGATTTTTGATTCCTTGTACAAGGCCATTCCGCCTCCGTTTTGCTTGCCGTTTGCGCCGGCGTGCCTTATTTATCGTTCGGTCGATATCACATCGCATTTCAAAGAGAATTACAAACGTTTTTTTTCGTACTTTTTTTTCGTACCCATAGAGTACTTAATCGTGTGATTTTTGATTCCTTGTACAAGGCCATTCTCGGCCTCCGTTTTGCTTGCCGTTTGCGCCGGCGTGCCTTATTTATCGTTCGGTCGATATCACATCGCATTTCAAAGAGAATTACAAACTTTTTTTCGTACTTTTTTTCGTACCCATAGAGTACTTAACCGTGTGATTTTTGATTCCTTGTACAAGGCCATTCGGCCTCCGTTTTGCTTGCCGTTTGCGCCGGCGTGCCTTATTTATCGTTCGGTCGATATCACATCGCACTTCAAAGAGAATTACAAACGTTTTTTTTCGTACTTTTTTTCGTACCCATAGAGTACTTAACCGTGTGATTTTTGATTCCTTGTACAAGGCCATTCTCGGCCTCCGTTTTGCTTGCCGTTTGCGCCGGCGTGCCTTATTTATCGTTCGGGTCGATATCACATCGCATTTCAAAGAGAATTACAAACGTTTTTTTTCGTACTTTTTTTCGTACCCATAGAGTACTTAACCGTGTGATTTTTGATTCCTTGTACAAGGCCATTCTCGCCTCCGTTTTGCTTGCCGTTTGCGCCGGCGTGCCTTATTTATCGTTCGGTCGATATCACATCGCATTTCAAAGAGAATTACAAACGTTTTTTTTCGTACTTTTTTTCGTACCCATAGAGTACTTAACCGTGTGATTTTTGATTCCTTGTACAAGGCCATTCTCGGCCTCCGTTTTGCTTGCCGTTTGCGCCGGCGTGCCTTATTTATCGTTCGGTCGATATCACATCGTATTTCAAAGAGAATTACAAACGTTTTTTTTCGTACTTTTTTTCGTACCCATAGAGTACTTAACCGTGTGATTTTTGATTCCTTGTACAAGGCCATTCCGCCTCCGTTTTGCTTGCCGTTTGCGCCGGCGTGCCTTATTTATCGTTCGGTCGATATCACATCGCATTTCAAAGAGAATTACAAACGTTTTTTTTCGTACTTTTTTTCGTACCCATAGAGTACTTAACCGTGTGATTTTTGATTCCTTGTACAAGGCCATTCGGCCTCCGTTTTGCTTGCCGTTTGCGCCGGCGTGCCTTATTTATCGTTCGGTCGATATCACATCGTACTTCAAAGAGAATTACAAACGTATTTTTTTTCGTACTTTTTTTCGTACCCATAGAGTACTTAACCGTGTGATTTTTGATTCCTTGTACAAGGCCATTCTCGCCTCCGTTTTGCTTGCCGTTTGCGCCGGCGTGCCTTATTTATCGTTCGGTCGATATCACATCGCATACTTCAAAGAGAATTACAAACGTTTTTTTTCGTACTTTTTTTCGTACCCATAGAGTACTTAACTCGTGTGATTTTTGATTCCTTGTACAAGGCCATTCTCGCCTCCGTTTTGCTTGCCGTTTGCGCCGGCGTGCCTTATTTATCGTTCGGTCGATATCACATCGCACTTCAAAGAGAATTACAAACGTTTTTTTCGTACTTTTTTTCGTACCCATAGAGTACTTAATCGTGTGATTTTTGATTCCTTGTACAAGGCCATTCGGCCTCCGTTTTGCTTGCCGTTTGCGCCGGCGTGCCTTATTTATCGTTCGGTCGATATCACATCGCATTTCAAAGAGAATTACAAACGTTTTTTTTCGTACTTTTTTTCGTACCCATAGAGTACTTAATCGTGTGATTTTTGATTCCTTGTACAAGGCCATTCTCGCCTCCGTTTTGCTTGCCGTTTGCGCCGGCGTGCCTTATTTATCGTTCGGTCGATATCACACGTACTTCAAAGAGAATTACAAACGTTTTTTTTCGTACTTTTTTTCGTACCCATAGAGTACTTAACCGTGTGATTTTTGATTCCTTGTACAAGGCCATTCTCGCCTCCGTTTTGCTTGCCGTTTGCGCCGGCGTGCCTTATTTATCGTTCGGTCGATATCACATCGTACTTCAAAGAGAATTACAAACGTTTTTTTTCGTACTTTTTTTCGTACCCATAGAGTACTTAACTCGTGTGATTTTTGATTCCTTGTACAAGGCCATCTCGCCTCCGTTTTGCTTGCCGTTTGCGCCGGCGTGCCTTATTTATCGTTCGGTCGATATCACATCGCATTTCAAAGAGAATTACAAACGTTTTTTTTCGTACTTTTTTTCGTACCCATAGAGTACTTAACTCGTGTGATTTTTGATTCCTTGTACAAGGCCATTCGGCCTCCGTTTTGCTTGCCGTTTGCGCCGGCGTGCCTTATTTATCGTTCGGTCGATATCACATCGTACTTCAAAGAGAATTACAAACGTTTTTTTTCGTACTTTTTTTCGTACCCATAGAGTACTTAATCGTGTGATTTTTGATTCCTTGTACAAGGCCATTCCGCCTCCGTTTTGCTTGCCGTTTGCGCCGGCGTGCCTTATTTATCGTTCGGTCGATATCACATCGTACTTCAAAGAGAATTACAAACGTTTTTTTCGTACTTTTTTCGTACCCATAGAGTACTTAACCGTGTGATTTTTGATTCCTTGTACAAGGCCATTTCGGCCTCCGTTTTGCTTGCCGTTTGCGCCGGCGTGCCTTATTTATCGTTCGGTCGATATCACACGTATTTCAAAGAGAATTACAAACGTTTTTTTTCGTACTTTTTCGTACCCATAGAGTACTTAATCGTGTGATTTTTGATTCCTTGTACAAGGCCATTCCGCCTCCGTTTTGCTTGCCGTTTGCGCCGGCGTGCCTTATTTATCGTTCGGTCGATATCACATCGTACTTCAAAGAGAATTACAAACGTTTTTTTTCGTACTTTTTTTCGTACCCATAGAGTACTTAATCGTGTGATTTTTGATTCCTTGTACAAGGCCATTCTCGGCCTCCGTTTTGCTTGCCGTTTTGCGCCGGCGTGCCTTATTTATCGTTCGGTCGATATCACATCGTATTTCAAAGAGAATTACAACGTTTTTTTTCGTACTTTTTTTCGTACCCATAGAGTACTTAATCGTGTGATTTTTGATTCCTTGTACAAGGCCATTCTCGGCCTCCGTTTTGCTTGCCGTTTGCGCCGGCGTGCCTTATTTATCGTTCGGTCGATATCACATCGAACTTCAAAGAGAATTACAAACGTTTTTTTTCGTACTTTTTTTCGTACCCATAGAGTACTTAACCGTGTGATTTTTGATTCCTTGTACAAGGCCATTCTCGCCTCCGTTTTGCTTGCCGTTTGCGCCGGCGTGCCTTATTTATCGTTCGGTCGATATCACATCGTACTTCAAAGAGAATTACAAACGTTTTTTTCGTACTTTTTTTCGTACCCATAGAGTACTTAACGTGTGATTTTTGATTCCTTGTACAAGGCCATTCTCGCCTCCGTTTTGCTTGCCGTTTGCGCCGGCGTGCCTTATTTATCGTTCGGTCGATATCACATCGTACTTCAAAGAGAATTACAAACTTTTTTTTTCGTACTTTTTTTCGTACCCATAGAGTACTTAACCGTGTGATTTTTGATTCCTTGTACAAGGCCATTCGGCCTCCGTTTTGCTTGCCGTTTGCGCCGGCGTGCCTTATTTATCGTTCGGTCGATATCACATCGTACTTCAAAGAGAATTACAAACGTTTTTTTTCGTACTTTTTTTCGTACCCATAGAGTACTTAATCGTGTGATTTTTGATTCCTTGTACAAGGCCATTCTCGCCTCCGTTTTGCTTGCCGTTTGCGCCGGCGTGCCTTATTTATCGTTCGGTCGATATCACATCGTACTTCAAAGAGAATTACAAACGTTTTTTTTCGTACTTTTTTTCGTACCCATAGAGTACTTAATCGTGTGATTTTTGATTCCTTGTACAAGGCCATTCGGCCTCCGTTTTGCTTGCCGTTTGCGCCGGCGTGCCTTATTTATCGTTCGGTCGATATCACATCGCATACTTCAAAGAGAATTACAAACGTTTTTTTTCGTACTTTTTTTCGTACCCATAGAGTACTTAACCGTGTGATTTTTGATTCCTTGTACAAGGCCATTCGGCCTCCGTTTTGCTTGCCGTTTGCGCCGGCGTGCCTTATTTATCGTTCGGTCGATATCACACGATACTTCAAAGAGAATTACAAACGTTTTTTTTTCGTACCCACCCATAGAGTACTTAATCGTGTGATTTTTGATTCCTTGTACAAGGCCATTCCGCCTCCGTTTTGCTTGCCGTTTGCGCCGGCGTGCCTTATTTATCGTTCGGTCGATATCACATCGTACTTCAAAGAGAATTACAAACATTTTTTTTCGTACTTTTTTTCGTACCCATAGAGTACTTAATCGTGTGATTTTTGATTCCTTGTACAAGGCCATTCGGCCTCCGTATTGCTTGTCGTTTGCGCCGGCGTGCCTTATTTATCGTTCGGTCGATATCACATCGCACTTCAAAGAGAATTACAAACGTTTTTTTTCGTTTTTTTCGTACCTAGAGTACTTAACTGTGAGATTTTTGATTCCTTGTACAAGGCCATTCTGGCCTCCGTTTTAATTGCCGTTTACGCCGGCGTGCCTTATTTATCGTTCTGGTCGATATCACATGTACTTCAAAGAGAATTACAACGTTTTTTTCGTACTTTTTTTCGCACCCTTAGAGTACTTAACTTTATGATTTTTGATTCCTTGTACAAGGCCATTCTGGCCTCCGTTTTGCTTGCCGTTTGCACCGGAGTGCCTTATTTATCGTTCTTGTCGATATCACATCAGTACTTCAAAGAGAATTACAAACGTTTTTTTTCGTACTCTTTTTTGTACCCATAGAGTACTTAACGGTGTGATTTTTTATTCCTTGTACAAGGCCATTCTGGCCTCCGTTTTGCTTGCTGTTTGCGCCGGCTTGCCTTAATTATCGTTCTGGTCGATAACACAACGGTACTTCAATGAGAATTACAAACGTTTTTTTCGTACTTTTTTTCGTACCCATAGAGTACTTAACCGTGTGATTTTTGATTCCTTGTACAAGGCCATTCGGCCTCCGTTTTGCTTGCCGTTTGCTCCGGCATACCTTATTTATAGTTCTGGTCGATACCACATCAGTACTTCAAAGAGAATTACAAACGTTTTTTTTCGTACCCATAGAGTACTTAACTGTGTGATTTTTGATTCCTTGTACAAGGCCATTCTGTCCTCCGTTTTGCTTGCCGTTTGAGCCGGCGTGACTTATTTATCGTTCTGGCCGATATCACATCGTATTTCAAAGAGAATTACAAACATTTTTTTTCGTACTTTTTTTCGTACCCATAGTGTACTTAATCGTGTGATTTTTGATTCCTTGTACAAGGCCATTCTCGCCTCCGTATTGCTTGCCGTTTGCGCCGGCGTGGCTATTTATTGTTCGGTCGATATCACATCGCATTTCAAAGAGAATTACAAACGTTTTTTTTCGTTTTTTTTCGTACCCAAAGAGTACTTAACTCGTGTGATTTTTGATTCCTTGTACAAGGCCATTCTCGGCCTCCGTTTTGCTTGCCGTTTGCGCCGGCGTGCCTTATTTATCGTTCGGTCGATATCACATCGTACTTCAAAGAGAATTACGAACGTTTTCTTCGTACTTTTTTTGTACCCTTAGAGTACTTAACGGTGTGATTTTTGATTCCTTGTACAAGGCCATTCTGGCCTCCGTTTTGCTTGCCGTTTGCGCCGGCGTGCCTTATTTATCGTTCTGGTCGATAACACATCAGTATTTCAATGAGAATTACAAATGTTTTTTTTCATACTTTGTTTTGTACCCATAGAGTACTTAACGGTGTGATTTTTGATTCCTTGTACAAGGCCATTCTGACCTCCGTTTTGCTTGCCGTTTGCACCGGCGTACCTTATTTATCGTTCTGGTCGATACTACATTAGTACTTCAAAGAGAATTACAATCGTTTTTTTCGTACTTTTTTTCGTACCCATAGAGTACTTAACTGTGTGATTTTTGATTTCTCGTACAAGGCCATTCTGGCCTCCGTTTTGCTTGCTGTTTGCGCCGGCGTACCTTATTTATCGTTCTGGTTGATACCACCAGTACTTCAAAGGGAATTACAAACGTTTTTTTTGTACTTTTTTTCGTACCCATAGAGTACTTAACTGTGTGATTTTTGATTCCTTGTACAAGGCCATTCTGTCCTCCGTTTTGCTTGCCGTTTGCGCCGGCATGACTTATTTATCGTTCTGGTCGATATCACATCAGTACTTCAAAGAGAATTACAAACATTTTTTTTCGTACTTTTTTTTCGTACCCATAGTGTACTTAATCGTGTGATTTTTGATTCCTTGTACAAGGCCATTCGGCCTCCGTATTGCTTGCCGTTTGCGCCGGCGTGCCTTATTTATCGTTCGGTCGATATCACATCGTACTTCAAATAGAATTACAAACATTTTTTTTCGTACTTTTTTTTTTCGTACCCATAGAGTACTTAACCGTGTTATTTTTGATTCCTTGTACAAGGCCATTCGGACTCCGTTTTGCTTGCCGTTTGCGCCGGCGTGCCTTATTTATCGTTCGGTCGATATCACATCAGTACTTCAAAGAGAATTACAAACGTTTTTTTCGTACCCAGAGTACTTAACTGTGAGATTTTTGATTCCCTGTACAAGGCCATTCTGGCCTCCGATTTAATTGCCGTTTACGCCGGCGTGCCTTATTTATCGTTCAGGTCGATATCACATGTACTTCAAAGAGAATTACAACCGTTTTTTTCGTACTTTTTTTTCGTACCCTTAGAGTACTTAACTTTATGATTTTTGATTCCTTGTACAAGGCCATTCTGGCCTCCGTTTTGCTTGCCGTTTGCACCAGAGTGCCTTATTTATCGTTCTTGTCGATATCACATCAGTACTTCAAAGAGAATTACAAACGTTTTTTTTCGTACTCTTTTTTGTACCCATAGAGTACTTAACGGTGTGATTTTTTATTCCTTGTACAAGGCCATTCTAGCCTCCGTTTTGCTTGCCGTTTGCGCCGGCTTGCCTTATTTATCGTTCTGGTCGATAACACAACGGTACTTCAATGAGAATTAAAAACGTTTTTTTCGTACTTTTTTCGTACCCATAGAGTACTTAACTGTGTGATTTTTGATTCCTTGTACAAGGCCATTCTGGCCTCCGTTTTGCTTGCCGTTTGCGCCGGCATTCCTTATTTATAGTTCTGGTCGATACCACATCAGTACTTCAAAGAGAATTACAAACGTTTTTTTCGTACTTTTTTTCGTACCCTTAGAGTACTTAACTGTGTGATTTTTGATTCCTTGTACAAGGCCATTCTGTCCTCCGTTTTGCTTGCCGTTTGCGCCGGCGTGACTTATTTATCGTTCGGTCCATATCACATCGCACTTCAAAGAGAATTACAAACATTTTTTTTCGTACTTTTTTTCGTACCCATAGTGTACTTAATCGTGTTATTTTGGATTCCTTGTACAAGGCCATTCGGCCTCCGTATTGCTTTCCGTTTGCGCCGGCGTGCCTTATTTATCGTTCGGTCGATATCACATCGTACTTCAAAGAGAATTACAAACGTACTTTTTTTCGTACCCATAGAGTACTTAACTGTGTGATTTTTGATTCCTTGTACAAGGCCATTCTGGCTTCCGTTTTGCTTGCCGTTTGCGCCGGTGTTCCTTATTTATCGTTCTGGTCGATATCACATCAATACTTCAAAGAGAATTACAAACGTTTTTTTCGTACTCTTTTTTGTACCCATAGAGTACTTAACGTTGTGATTTTTGATTCCTTGTACAAGGCCATTCTGGACTCCGTTTTGCTTGCCGTTTGCGGCAGCATGCCTTATTTATCGTTCTGTTCGATAACACATCAGTACTACAATGAGAATTAAAAAAAAAATTCGTACTTTTATTTGTACCCATAGGGTACTTAACGGTCTGATTTTTGATTCCTTGTACAAGGCCATTCTGACCTCCGTTATGCTTGCCATTTGCGTCGGCGTACCTTATTTATCGTTGTGGTCGATACCACATCAGTACTTCAAAGAGAATTACAAACACTTTTTTCGTACTTTTTTTTCGTTCCCATAGAGTACTTAACTGTGTGATTTTTGATTCCTTGTACAAGGCCATTCTGGCCTCCGTTTTGCTTGCCGTTTGCGTCGGCGTGACTTATTTATCGTTCGGTCGATATCACATCAGTACTTCAAATAGAATTACAAACGTTTTTTTCGTACTCTTTCTTGTACCCTTAGAGTACTTAACGGTTTGATTTTTGATTCCTTGTACAAGGCCATTCTGGCCTCCGTTTTGCTTGCCGTTTGCGCCGGCGTGCCTTATTTATCGTTCTGGTCGATAACACATCAGTATTTCAATGAGAATTACAAACGTTTTTTTTTTCATACTTTGTTTTGGACATATAGAGTACTTAACGGTGTGATTTTTGATTCCTTGTACAAGGCCATTCTGACCTCCGTTTTGCTTGCCGTTTGCGCCGGCGTACCTTATTTATCGTTCTGGTCGATACCACATCAGTACTTCAAAGAGAATTTCAAACGTTTTTTTTCGTACCCGTAGAGTACTTAACTATGTGATTTTTGATTCCTTGTACAAGGCCATTCTGGCCTCCATTTTGCTTGCGGTTTCGACGGCGTGCCTTATTTATCATTCTGGTCGATATCACATCAGTACTTCAAAGAGAATTACAAACTTTTTTTTCGTACTTTTTTTCCGTACCCATAGAGTACTTAACTGTGAGATTTTTGATTCCTTGTACAAGGCCATTCTGGCCTCCGTATTGCTTGCTGTTTGCGCCGGCGTTCCTTATTTATCGTTCGGGTCGATATCACATCAGTACTTCAAAGAGAATTACAAATGTTTTTTTTCGTACTTTTTTTCGTACCCAAAGAGTACTTAACTGTGTGATTTTTGATTCCTTGTACAAGGCCATTCTGGCCTCCGTTTTGCTTGCCGTTTGCGCCGGCGTTCCTTATTTATCGTTCGGGTCGATATCACATCAGTACTTCAAAGAGAATTACAAACGTTTTTTTTCGTACTCTTTTTTGTACCCATAGAGTACTTAACGGTGTGATTTTTGATTCCTTGTACAAGGCCATTCTGGACTCCGTTTTGCTTGCCGTATGAGCCGGCTTGCCTTATTTATCGTTCTGGTCGATAACACATCAGTACTACAATGAGAATTACAAACGTTTTTTTTCGTACTTTTATTTGTACCCATAGAGTAATTAACCGTCTGATTTTTGATTCCTTGTACAACGCCATTATGACCTCCGTTTTGCTTGCCATTTGCGCCGGCGTACCTTATTTATCGTTCTGGTCGATACCACATCAGTATTTCAAAGAGAATTACCAACGCTTTTTTTCGTACTTTTTTTTCGTACCCATAGAGTACTTAACTGTGTGATTTTTTATTCCTTGTACAAGGCCATTCTGGCCTCCGTTTTGCTTGCCGTTTGCGCCGGCGTTCCTTATTTATCGTTCTGGTCGATATCACATCAGTACTTCAAAGAGAATTACAAACGTTTTTTTCGTACTCTTTTTTGTACCCATAGAGTACTTAACGGTGTGATTTTTGATTCCTTGTACAAGGCCATTCTGGACTCCGTTTTGCTTGCCGTTTGCGCCGGCGTGCCTTATTTATCGTTCTGGTCGATAACACATCAGTACTACAATGAGAATTACAAACGTTTTTTTTTCGTACTTTTATTTGTACCCATAGAGTACTTAACGGTCTGATTTTTGATTCCTTGTACAAGGCCATTCTGACCTCCGTTTTGCTTGCCATTTGCGCCGGCGTACCTTATTTATCATTCTGGTCGATACCACATCAGTACATCAAAGAGAATTACAAACGCTTTTTTTCGTACTTTTTTTTCGTACCCACAGACAACCTAACTCTGTGATATTTGATTCCTTGTAGAAGGCCATTCTTGCCTCCGTTTTGCTTGCCGTTTGCGCCGGCGTGCCTTATTTATCGTTCTGGCCGATATCACATAAGTACTTCAAAGAGAATTACAAACGTCTTTTTCGTACTCTTTTTTGTACCCTTAGAGTACTTAATGGTGTGATTTTTGATTCCTT
Organism: Gentiana straminea; assembly: GCA_036785695.1. Taxonomy (NCBI): domain Eukaryota; kingdom Viridiplantae; phylum Streptophyta; class Magnoliopsida; order Gentianales; family Gentianaceae; genus Gentiana; species Gentiana straminea. Next base: position 27,390 of record JAVUPR010000054.1, read on the forward strand.
GTACAAGGCCATTCTGGCCTCCGTTTTGCTTGCCGTTTGCGCCGGCGTGCCTTATTTATCGTTCTGGTCGATAACACATCAGTATTTCAATGAGAATTACAAATGTTTTTTTTCATACTTTGTTTTGTACCCATGGAGTACTTAACGGTGTGATTTTTGATTCCTTTACAAGGCCATTCTGACCTCCGTTTTGCTTGTCGTTTGCGCCGGCGTACCTTATTTAACGTTCTGGTAGATACCACATCAGTACTTCAAAGAGAATTACAAACGTTTTTTTTCGTACTTTTTTTTGTACCCGTAGAGTACTTAACTATGTGACTTTTGATTCCTTGTACAAGGCCATTCTGGCCTCCGTTTTGCTTGCGGTTTTGACGGCGTGCCTTATTTATCGTTCTGGTCGATATCACATCAGTACTTCAATGAGAATTACAAAATTTTTTTCGTTCTTTTTTTCGTACCCATAGAGTACTTAACAGTGTGATTTTTGATTCCTTGTACAAAGCCATTCTGGCCTCCGTATTGTTTGCTGTTTGCGCCGGCTTGAATTATTTATCATTCTGGTCGATATCACATCAGTACTTCAAGGAGAATTACAAACGTTTTTTTTCGTACTTTTTTTCGTACCCATAGAGTACTTAATCCGTGTCATTTTTGATTCCTTGTACAAGGCCATTCTGGCCTCCGTTTTGCTTGCCGTTTGCGCCGGCGTTCCTTATTTTTCGTTCGGGTCGATATCACATCAGTACTTCAAAGAGACTTACAAACGTTTTTTTTTGTACTCTTTTTTGTACCCATAGAGTACTTAACGGTGTGATTTTTGATTCCTTGTACAAGGCCATTCTGGACTCCGTTTTGCTTGCCGTTTGTGCCGGCGTGCCTTATTTATCGTTCTGGTCGTAACACATCAATACTTCAATGAGAATTACAAACGTTTTTTTTTCGTACTTTTATTTGTACCCATAGAGTACTTAACGGTGTGATTTTTGATTCCTTGTACAAGGCCATTCTGACCTCCGTTTTGATTGCCGTTTGCGCCGGCATACCTTATTTATCGTTCTGGTCGATACCACATCAGTACTTCAAAGAGAATTACAAACCTTTTTTTTCGTACTTTTTTTTCGTACCCATATAGTACTTAACTGTGTGATTTTTGATTCCTAGTACAAGGCCATTCTGGCCTCCGTTTTGCTTGCCGTTTGCTCCAGCGTGCCTTATTTATCGTTCTGGTCGATATCACATCAGTACATCAAAGAGAATTACAAACGTTTTTTTTCGTACTTTTTTTTCGTACACATAGAGTACTTAACTGTGTGATTTTTGATTCCTTTTACAAGGCCATTCTGGCCTCCGTATTGCTTGCCGTTTGTGCCGGCGTGCCTTATTTATCGTTCTGGTCGATATCAAATCAGTACTTCAAAGAGAATTAAAAATGTTTTTTTTCATACTTTTTTTTTCGTACCCATAGAGTACTTAACTGTGTGACTTTTGATTCCTTGTACAAGGCCATTCTGGCCTCCGTTTTGCTTGCCGTTTGCGCCTTCGTGCCTTATTTATCATTCTGGTCGATAGCACATCAGTACTTCAATGAGAATTACAAACGTTTTTTTCGTATCCATAGAGTACTTAACTGTGTGATTTTTGATTCATTGTACAGGGCCATTCTGGGCTCCGTTTTGCTTGCTGTTTGCGCCGGCTTGCCTTATTTATCGTTCTGGTCGATAACACAACGGTACTTCAAAGAGAATTACAAACGTTTTTTTTCGTACTTTTTTTCGTACCCATAGAGTACGTAACTGTGTGATTTTTGATTCCTTGTACAAGGCCATTCGGCCTCCGTTTTGCTTGCCGTTTGCGCCGGCGTACCTTATTTATCATTCGGTCGATACCACATCGCATTTCAAAGAGAATTACAAACGTTTTTTTCGTACTTTTTTCGTACCCATATAGTACTTAACCGTGTGATTTTTGATTCCTTGTAAAAGGCCATTCTCGTCCTCCGTTTTGCTTGCCGTTTGCGCCGGCGTGCCTTATTTATCGTTCGGTCGATATCACATCGTACTTCAAAGAGAATTACAAACATTTTTTTTCGTACTTTTTTCGTACCCATAGTGTACTTAAACGTGTGATTTTTGATTCCTTGTACAAGGCCATTCGGCCTCCGTATTGCTTGCCGTTTGCGCCGGCGTGCCTTATTTATCGTTCGGTCGATATCACATCAGTACTTCAAAGAGAATTACAAACGTTTTTTTCGTACTCTTTTTTGTACCCATAGAGTACTTAACACTGTGATTTTTGATTCCTTGTACAAGGCCATTCTGGACTCCGTTTTGCTTGCCGTTTGCGCCGGCGTGCCTTATTTATCGTTCTGGTCGATAACACATCAGTACTACAATGAAAATTACAAACATTTTTTTTCGTACTTTTATTTGTACCCATAGAGTACTTAACGGTCTGATTTTTGATTCCTTGTACAAGGCCATTCTGACCTCCGTTTTTCTTGCCTTTGCGCCGGCGTACCTTATTTATCGTTCTGGTCAATACCACATCAGTACTTCACAGAGAATTACAAACGCTTTTTTTCGTACTTTTTTTCGTACCCATAGAGTACTTAACCGTGTGATTTTTGATTCCTTGTACAAGGCCATTCTGGCCTCCGTTTTGCTTGCCGTTGCGCCGGCGTGCCTTATTTATCGTTCTGGTCGATATGACATGAGTACTTCAAAGAGAATTACAAACGTTTTTTTCGTACTCTTTTTTGTACCCTTAGAGTACTTAACGGTGTGATTTTTGATTCCTTGTACAAGGCCATTCTGGCCTCCGTTTTGCTTGCCGTTTGCGCCGGCGTGCCTTATTTATCGTTCTAGTCGATGACACATCAGTATTTCAATGAGAATTACAAACGTTTTTTTTTCATACTTTGTTTTGTACCCATAGAGTACTTAACGGTGTGATTTTTGATTCCTTGTACAAGGCCATTCTGACCTCCGTTTTGTTTGCCGTTTTCGCCGCCGTACCTTATTTATCGTTCTGGTCGATACCACATCAGTACTTCAAAGAGAATTACAAATGTTTTTTTTCGTACTTTTTTTCGTACCCGTAGAGTACATAACTATGTGATTTTTGATTCCATGTACAAGGCCATTCTGGCCTCCGTTTTGCTTGCGGTTTCGACGGCGTGCCTTATTTATCGTTCTGGTCAATATCACATCAGTACTTCAAAGAGAATTACAAACTTTTTTTTCGTACTTTTTTCGTACCCATAGAGTACTTAACTGTGTGATTCTTGATTCCTTGTACAAGGCCATTCTGGCCTCCGTATTGCTTGTTGTTTGCACCGGCGTGAATTATTTATCATTCTGGTCGATATCACATCAGTACTTCAAAGAGAATTACAAACGTTTTTTTCGTACTTTAGAGTACTTAACTGTGTGATTTTTGATTCCTTGTACAAGGCCATTCTGGCCTCCGTTTTGCTTGCCGTTTGCGCCGGCGTTCCTTATTTATCGTTCGGTCGATATCACATCGCATACTTCAAAGAGAATTACAAACGTTTTTTTTCGTACTTTTTTTCGTACCCATAGAGTACTTAACGTGTGATTTTTGATTCCTTGTACAAGGCCATTCTCGCCTCCGTTTTGCTTGCCGTTTGCGCCGGCGTGCCTTATTTATCGTTCGGTCGATACCACATCAGTACTTCAAAGAGAATTACAAACGTTTTTTTTCGTACTTTTTTTCGTACCCATAGAGTACTTAACTGTGTGATTTTGATTCCTTGTAAAAGCCATTTTGTCCTCCGTTTTGCTTGCCGTTTGCGCCGGCGTGCCTTATTTATCGTTCTGGTCGATATCACATCAGTACTTCAAAGAGAATTACAAACATTTTTTTTCGTACCCATAGTTAACTTAACTGTGTGATTTTTGATTCCTTGTACAAGGCCATTCTGGCCTCCGTATTGCTTGCCGTTTGCGCCGGCGTGCCTTATTTATCATTCGGTCGATATCACATCGTACTTCAAAGAGAATTACAAATGTTTTTTTTCGTACTTTTTTTCGTACTACAGAGTACTTAACCGTGTGATTTTTGATTCCTTGTACAAGGCCATTCGGCCTCCGTTTTGCTTGCCGTTTGCGCCGGCGTTCCCTATTTATCGTTCGGTCGATATCACATCAGTACTTCAAAGAGAATTACAAACGTTTTTTTCGTACTTTTTTTCGTACCCATAGAGTACTTAACTGTGTGATTTTGATTCCTTGTAAAAGCCATTTTGTCCTCCGTTTTGCTTGCCGTTTGCGCCGGCGTGCCTTATTTATCGTTCTGGTCGATATCACATCAGTACTTCAAAGAGAATTACAAACATTTTTTTTCGTACTTTTTTTCGTACCCATAGTTAACTTAACTGTGTGATTTTTGATTCCTTGTACAAGGCCATTCTGGCCTCCGTATTGCTTGCCGTTTGCGCCGGCGTGCCTTATTTATCGTTCGGTCGATATCACATCGTACTTCAAAGAGAATTACAAACGTTTTTTTTCGTACTTTTTTTCGTACCCATAGAGTACTTAATCGTGTGATTTTTGATTCCTTGTACAAGGCCATTCGGCCTCCGTTTTGCTTGCCGTTTGCGCCGGCGTGCCTTATTTATCGTTCTGGTCGATACCACATCAGTACATCAAAGAGAATTACAAACGTTTTTTTTCGTACTTTTTTTTCGTACCCATAGAGTACTTAACTGTGTGATTTTGATTCCTTGTAAAAGCCATTTTGTCCTCCGTTTTGCTTGCCGTTTGCGCCGGCGTGCCTTATTTATCGTTCTGGTCGATATCACATCAGTACTTCAAAGAGAATTACAAACATTTTTTTTCGTACTTTTTTTCATACCCATAGTTAACTTAACTGTGTGATTTTTGATTCCTTGTACAAGGCCATTCTGGCCTCCGTATTGCTTGCCGTTTGCGCCGGCGTTCCTTATTTATCATTCTGGTTGATATCACATCAGTACTTCAAAGAGAATTACAAATGTTTTTTTTCGTACTTTTTTTCGTACCCATAGATTACTTAACTGTGTGATTTTTGATTCCTTGTACAAGGCCATTCTGGCCTCCGTATTGCTTGCCGTTTGCGCCGGCATGAATTATTTATCATTCTGGTCGATATCACATCGTACTTCAAAGAGAATTTCAAACGTTTTTTTTCGTACTTTTTTTCGTACCCATAGAGTACTTAATCGTGTGATTTTTGATTCCTTGTACAAGGCCATTCTGGCCTCCGTTTTGCTTGCCGTTTGCGCCGGCGTACCTTATTTATCGTTCTGGTCGATACCACATCAGTACTTCAAAGAGAATTACAAATATTTTTTTTTCATACTTTTTTTCGTACCCATAGAGTACTTAACTGTGTGAATTTTGATTCCTTGTACAAGGCCATTCTGTCCTCCTTTTTGCTTGCCGTTTGCGCTGGCGTGCCTTATTATCGTTCTGGTCGATATCACATCAGTACTTCAATGAGAATTACAAACTTTTTTTTTTCGTACCCATAGTGTACTTAACTGTGTGATTTTTGATTCCTTGTACAAGGCCATTCTGGCCTCCGTATTGCTTGCAGTTTGCGCCGGCGTGCCTTATTTATCATTCTGGTCGATATCACATCAGTACTTCAAAGAGAATTACAAACATTTTTTTTCGTACTTTTTTTCGTACCCATAGAGTTCTTAACTGTGAGATTTTTGATTCCTTGTACAAGGCCATTCTGGCCTCCGTTTTGCTTGCCGTTTGCGCCAGCGTTCCTTATTTATCGTTCTGGTCGATATCACATTAGTACTTCAAAGAGAATTACAAACGTTTTTTTTTCGTACTCTTTTTTGTACCTATAGAGTACTTAACGCTGTGATTTTTGATTCCTTGTACAAGGCCATTCTGGACTCTGTTTTGCTTGCCGTTTGCGCCGGCGTGCCTTATTTATCGTTCTGGTCGATAACACATCAGTACTACAATGAGAATTACAAACGTTTTTTTTTTCGTAATTTTATTTGTACCCATAGAGTACTTAACGGTCTGATTTTTGATTCCTTGTACAAGGCCATTCTGACCTCCGTTTTGCTTGCCATTTGCGCCGGCGTACCTTATTTATCGTTCTGGTCGATACCACATCAGTACTTCAAAGAGAATTACAAACGCTTTTTTTCATACTTTTTTTTCGTACCCATAGAGTACTTAACTGTGTGATTTTTGATTCCTTGTACAAGGCCATTCTGGCCTCCGTTTTGCTTGCCGTTTGCGCCGGCGTGCCTTATTTATCGTTCTGGTCGATATCACATCAGTACTTCAAAGAGAATTTACAAACGTTTGTTTTTCGTACTCGTTTTTGTACCTATAGAGTACTTAACGCTGTGATTTTTGATTCCTTGTACAAGGCCATTCTGGACTCCGTTTTGCTTGCCGTTTGCGCCGGCGTGCCTTATTTATCGTTCTGGTCGATAACACATCAGTACTACAATGAGAATTACAAACGTTTTTTTTCGTAATTTTATTTGTACCCATAGAGTACTTAACGGTCTGATTTTTGATTCCTTGTACAAGGCCATTCTGACCTCCGTTTTGCTTGCCATTTGCGCCGGCGTACCTTATTTATCGTTCTGGTCGATACCACATCGTACTTCAAAGAGAATTACAAACTCTTTTTTTCATACTTTTTTTCGTACCCATAGAGTACTTAACGTGTGATTTTTGATTCCTTGTACAAGGCCATTCTGGCCTCCGTTTTGCTTGCCGTTTGCGCCGGCGTGCCTTATTTATCGTTCTGGTCGATATCACATCAGTACTTCAAAGAGAATTTACAAACGTTTTTTTCGTACTCTTTTTTGTACCCTTAGAGTAATAACGGTGTGATTTTTGATTCCTTGTACAAGGCCATTCTGGCCTCCGTTTTGCTTGCCGTTTGCGCCGGCGTGCCTTATTTATCGTTCTGGTCGATAACACATCAGTATTTCAATGAGAATTACAAACGTTTTTTTCATACTTTGTTTTGTACCCATAGAGTACTTAACGGTGTGATTTTTGATTCCTTGTACAAGGCCATTCTGACCTCCGTTTTGCTTGCCGTTTGCGCCGGCGTACCTTATTTATCGTTCTGGTCGATACCACATCAGTACTTCAAAGAGAATTACAAACATTTTTTTTCGTACTTTTTTTCGTACCCATAGAGTACTTAACTGTGTGATTTTTGATTCCTTGTACAAGGCCATCCTGGGCTCCGTTTTGCTTGCGGTTTTGACGGCGTGCCTTATTTATCGTTCTGGTCAATATCACATCAGTACTTCAAAGAGAATTACAAACATTTTTTTTCGTACTTTTTTTCGTACCCATAGAGTACTTAACTGTGTGATTTTTGATTCCTTGTACAAGGCCATTCTGGCCTCCGTATTGCTTGCTGTTTGCGCCGGCATGAATTATTTATCATTCTGGTCGATATCACATCAGTACTTCAAAGAGAATTTCAAACGTTTTTTTTCGTAATTATTTTCGTACCCATAGAGTACTTAACTGTGTGATATTTGATTCCTTGTACAAGGCCATTCTGGCCTCCGTATTGCTTGCTGTTTGCGCCGGCGTGAATTATTTATCATTCTGGTCGATATCACATCAGTACTTCAACGAGAATTTCAAACGTTTTTTTTCGTACTTTTTTTCGTACCCATAGAGTACTTAACTGTGTGATTTTTGATTCCTTGTACAAGGCCATTCTGGCCTCCGTTTTACTTGCCGTTTGCGCCGGCGTTCCTTATTTATCGTTCGGGTCGATATCACATCAGTACTTCAAAGAGAATTACAAATGTTTTTTTTTGTACTCTTTTTTGTACCCATAGAGTACTTAACGGTGTGATTTTTTATTCCTTGTACAAGGCCATTCTGGACTCTGTTTTGCTTGCCGTTTGCACCGGCGTGCCTTATTTATCGTTCTGGTCGATAACACATGAGTACTTCAATGAGAATTACAAACGTTTTTTCGTACTTTTATTTGTACCCATAGAGTACTTAACTGTGTGATTTTTGATTCCTTGTACAAGGCCATTCTGTCCTCCGTTTTGCTTGCCGTTTGCATCGGCGTGCCTTATTTATCGTTCGGTCGATATCACATCAGTACTTCAAAGAGAATTACAAACATTTTTTTTCGTACTTTTTTTCGTACCCATAGTGTACTTAACTGTGTGATTTTTGATTCCTTGTACAAGGCCATTCTGGCCTCCGTATTGCTTGCTGTTTGCGCCGGCGTGAATTATTTATCATTCTGGTCGATATCACATCAGTACTTCAAAGAGAATTTCAAACGTTTTTTTTCGTACTTTTTTTCATACCCATAGAGTACTTAACTGTGTGATTTTTGATTCCTTGTACAAGGCCATTCTGGCCTCCGTTTTACTTGCCGTTTGCACCGGCGTTCCTTATTTGTCGTTCGGGTCGATATCACATCAGTACTTCAAAGAGAATTACAAACGTTTTTTTTGTACTCTTTTTTGTACCCATAGAGTACTTAACGGTGTGATTTTTTATTCCTTGTACAAGGCAATTCTGGACTCCGTTTTGCTTGCCGTTTGCGCCGGCGTGCCTTATTTATCGTTCGGTCGATAACACATCGTACTTCAATGAGAATTACAAACGTTTTTTTCGTACTTTTTTTGTACCCATAGAGTACTTAACGTGTGATTTTTGATTCCTTGTACAAGGCCATTTCGTCCTCCGTTTTCCTTGCCGTTTGCACCGGCGTGTCTTATTTATCGTTCTGGTCGATATCACATCAGTACTTCAAAGAGAATTACAAGCATTTTTTTCGTACTTTTTTTCGTTCCCATAGTGTACTTAACTGTGTGATTTTTGATTCCTTGTACAAGGCCATTATGGCCTCCGTATTGCTTGCCGTTTGCGCCGGCGTGCCTTATTTATCGTTCGGTCGATATCACATCGTACTTCAAAGAGAATTACAAACGTTTTTTTTCGTATTTTTTTCGTACCCATAGAGTACTTAACCGTGTGATTTTTGATTCCTTGTACAAGGCCATTTCGGCCTCCGTTTTGCTTGCCGTTTGCGCCGGCGTTCCTTATTTATCATTCTGGTCGATATCACATCAGTACTTCAAAGAGAATTACAAACGTTTTTTTTCGTACTCTTTTTTGTATCCATAGAGTACTTAACGCTGTGATTTTTGATTCCTTGTACATGGCCATTTTGGACTCCGTTTTGCTTGCCGTTTGCGCCGGCGTGCCTTATTTATCGTTCGGTCGATACACATCGTACTTCAAAAGAGAATTACAAACGTTTTTTTTTCGTACTTTTATTTGTACACATAGAGTACTTAACGGTCTGATTTTTGATTCCTTGTAAAAGGCCATTCTGATCTCAGTTTTGCTTGCTATTTGTGCCGGCGTACCTTATTTATCGTTCTGGTCGATACACATCAGTACTTCAAAGAGAATTACAAAAGCTTTTTTCGTACTTTTTTTCGTACCCATAGAATACTTAACTGTGTGATTTTTTATTCCTTGTACACGGCCATTCTGGCCTCCGTTTTGCTTGCCGTTTGAGCCGGCGTGCCTTATTTATCATTTCGGTCGATATCACATCGGTACTTCAAAGAGAATTACAAACGTTTTTTTTTTTCGTACTTTTTTTGTACCCATAGAGTACTTAACGGTGTGATTTTTGATTCCTTGTACAAGGCCATTCGGCCTCCGTTTTGCTTGCCGTTTGCGCCGGCGTGCCTTATTTATCGTTCTGGTCGATAACACATCAGTATTTCAATGAGAATTACAAACATTTTTTTTCATACTTTATTTTGTACCCATAGAGTACTTAACGGTGTGATTTTTGATTCCTTGTACAAGGCCATTCTGACCTCCGTTTTGCTTGCCGTTTGCGCCGGCGTACCTTATTTATCGTTCGGTCGATACCACATCGTACTTCAAAGAGAATTACAAACGTTTTTTTTTCGTAATTTTTTCGTACCCATAGAGTACTTAACTGTGTGATTTTTGATTCCTTGTACAAGGCCATTCTGGCCTCCGTTTTGCTTGCCGTTTGCGCCGGCGTGCCTTATTTATCGTTCGGTCGATATCACATCAGTACTTCAAAGAGAATTACAAACGTTTTTTTCGTATACTTTTTTGTACCCATAGAGTACTTAACGCTGTGATTTTTGATTCCTTGTACAAGGCCATTTTGGACTCCGTTTTGCTTGCCGTTTGCGCCGGCGTGCCTTATTTATCGTTCGGTCGATAACACATCGTACTTCAAAGAGAATTACAAACGTTTTTTTTCGTACTTTTTTTGTACCCATAGAGTACTTAACGTGTGATTTTTGATTTCTTGTACAAGGCCATTCGACCTCCGTTTTGCTTGCCGTTTGCGCCGGCGTACCTTATTTATCGTTCTGGTCGATACCACATCAGTACTTCAAAGAGAATTACAAATGTTTTTTTTCGTACTTTTTTTCATACCCATAGAGTACTTAATCGTGTGATTTTTGATTCCTTGTACAAGGCCATTCTTGCCTCCGTTTTGCTTGCCGTTTTGCCGGCGTTCCTTATTTATCGTTCGGGTCGATAACACATCGGTACTTCAAAGAGAATTACAAACGTTTTTTTTCGTACTTTTTTTGTACCCATAGAGTACTTAACGGTGTGATTTTTTATTCCTTGTACAAGGCCATTCGACCTCCGTTTTGCTTGCCGTTTGCGCCGGCGTGCCTTATTTATCGTTCGGTCGATAACACATCGTACTTCAAAGAGAATTACAAACGTTTTTTTTCGTACTTTTTTCGTACCCATAGAGTACTTAATCGTGTGATTTTTGATTCCTTGTACAAGGCCATTCGGCCTCCGTTTTGCTTGCCGTTTGCACCGCCGGCGTGCCTTATTTATCGTTCGGTCGATATCACATCGTACTTCAAAGAGAATTACAAACATTTTTTTTTCGTACTTTTTTTCGTACCCTATAGAGTACTTAAGCGTGTGATTTTTGATTCCTTGTACAAGGCCATTATGGCCTCCGTATTGCTTGCCGTTTGCGCCGGCGTGCCTTATTTATCGTTCGGTCGATATCACATCGTACTTCAAAGAGAATTACAAACGTTTTTTTTTTTCGTACTTTTTTTCGTACCCATAGAGTACTTAACCGTGTGATTTTTGATTCCTTGTACAAGGCCATTTAGGCCTCCGTTTTGCTTGCCGTTTGCGCCGGCGTGCCTTATTTATCGTTCTGGTCGATATCAACTCGTACTTCAAAGAGAATTACAAATGTTTTTTTTCGTACTCTTTTTTTGTACCCATAGAGTACTTAACGGTGTGATTTTTGATTCCTTGTACAAGGCCATTCTGGCCTCCGTTTTGCTTGCCGTTTGCTTGCCGTTTGCGCCGGCGTGCCTTATTTATCGTTCTGGTCGATATCACATCGTATTTCAAAGAGAATTACAAACGTTTTTTTTCATACTTTTTTTGTACCCATAGAGTACTTAACGTGTGATTTTTGATTCCTTGTACAAGGCCATTCGCCTCCGTTTTGCTTGCCGTTTGCGCCGGCGTGCCTTATTTATCGTTCGGTCGATATCACATCGTACTTCAAAGAGAATTACAAACGTTTTTTTTCGTACTTTTTTTCGTACCCGTAGAGTACTTAACTATGTGTGATTTTTGATTCCTTGTACAAGGCCATTCGGCCTCCGTTTTGCTTGCCGTTTGCGCCGGCGTGCCTTATTTATCGTTCGGTCGATATCACATCGTACTTCAAAGAGAATTACAAACGTTTTTTTTCGTACTTTTTTTCGTACCCATAGAGTACTTAACCGTGTGATTTTTGATTCCTTGTACAAGGCCATTCCGGCCTCCGTATTGCTTGCCGTTTGCGCCGGCGTGCCTTATTTATCGTTCGGTCGATATCACATCGTACTTCAAAGAGAATTACAAACGTTTTTTTCGTACTTTTTTTCGTACCCATAGAGTACTTAACTCGTGTGATTTTTGATTCCTTGTACAAGGCCATTCGGCCTCCGTTTTGCTTGCCGTTTGCACCGGCGTTCCTTATTTATCGTTCGGGTCGATATCACATCGTACTTCAAAGAGAATTACAAACGTTTTTTTTGTACTTTTTTTGTACCCATAGAGTACTTAACGGTGTGATTTTTGATTCCTTGTACAAGGCCATTTCGACCTCCGTTTTGCTTGCCGTTTGCGCCGGCGTGCCTAATTTATCGTTCGGTCGATAACACATCGTACTTCAATGAGAATTACAAACGTTTTTTTTTCGTACTTTTATTTGTACCCATAGAGTACTTAACTCGTGTGATTTTTGATTCCTTGTACAAGGCCATTTCGACCTCCGTTTTGCTTGCCGTTTGTGCCGGCGTGCCTTATTTATCGTTCGGTCGATATCACATCGTACTTCAAAGAGAATTACAAACATTTTTTTTCGTACTTTTTTTCGTACCCATAGAGTACTTAACTCGTGTGATTTTTGATTCCTTGTACAAGGCCATTCGGCCTCCGTTTTGCTTGCCGTTTGCGCCGGCGTGCCTTATTTATCGTTCGGTCGATATCACATCGTACTTCAAAGAGAATTACAAACGTTTTTTTTGTACTTTTTTTTCGTACCCATAGAGTACTTAACAGTGTGATTTTTTATTCCTTGTACAAGGCTATTCTGGCCTCCGTTTTGCTTGCCGTTTGCGCCAGCGTTCCTTATTTATCGTTCGGTCGATATCACATCAGTACTTCAAAGAGAATTACAAACATTTTTTTTCGTACTCTTTTTTGTACCCATAGAGTACTTAACGGTGTGATTTTTGATTCCTTGTACAAGGCCATTCTGGACTCCGTTTTGCTTGCCGTTTGCGCCGGCGTGCCTTATTTATCGTTCTGGTCGATAACACATCAGTACTTCAATGAGAATTACAAACGTTTTTTTTTCGTACTTTTATTTGTACCCATAGAGTACTTAACGGTCTGATTTTTGATTCCTTGTACAAGGCCATTCTGACCTCCGTTTTGCTTGCCATTTGCGCCGGCGTACCTTATTTATCGTTCTGGTCGATACCACATCAATACTTCAAAGAGAATTACAAACTCTTTTTTTCGTACTTTTTTTCGTACCCATAGAGTACTTAACTGTGTGATTTTTGATTCCTTGTACACGGCCATTTCGCCTCCGTTTTGCTTGCCGTTTGCGCCGGCGTGCCTTATTTATCGTTCGGTCGATATCACATCGTACTTCAAAGAGAATTACAAACGTTTTTTTTCGTACTTTTTTTGTACCCATAGAGTACTTAACGTGTGATTTTTGATTCCTTGTACAAGGCCATTCGCCTCCGTTTTGCTTGCCGTTTGCGCCGGCGTGCCTTATTTATCGTTCGGTCGATATCACATCGTATTTCAAAGAGAATTACAAACGTTTTTTTTCGTACTTTTTTTGTACCCATAGAGTACTTAACGGTGTGATTTTTGATTCCTTGTACAAGGCCATTCGCCTCCGTTTTGCTTGCCGTTTGCGCCGGCGTGCCTTATTTATCGTTCGGTCGATATCACATCGTACTTCAAAGAGAATTACAAACGTTTTTTTTTTCTTTTTTTCGTACCCGTAGAGTACTTAACCGTGTGATTTTTGATTCCTTGTACAAGGCCATTCGGCCTCCGTTTTGCTTGCCGTTTGCGCCGGCGTGCCTTATTTATCATTCGGTCGATATCACATCGTACTTCAAAGAGAATTACAAACATTTTTTTTTTCGTACTTTTTTTCGTACCCATAGAGTACTTAACCGTGTGATTTTTGATTCCTTGTACAAGGCCATTCGGCCTCCGTTTGCTTGCCGTTTGCGCCGGCGTGCCTTATTTATCGTTCGGTCGATATCACATCGTACTTCAAAGAGAATTACAAACGTTTTTTTTCGTACTTTTTTTCGTACCCATAGAGTACTTAACTGTGTGATTTTTGATTCCTTGTACAAGGCCATTCTGGCCTCCGTTTTGCTTGCCGTTTGCGCCGGCGTTCCTTATTTATCGTTCGGGTCGATATCACATCAGTACTTCAAAGAGAATTACAAACGTTTTTTTTCGTACTCTTTTTTGTACCCATAGAGTACTTAACGGTGTGATTTTTGATTCCTTGTACAAGGCCATTCTGGACTCCGTTTTGCTTGCCGTTTGCGCCGGCGTACCTTATTTATCGTTCTGGTCGATACCACATCGTACTTCAATGAGAATTACAAACGTTTTTTTTTTCGTACTTTTATTTGTACCCATAGAGTACTTAACGGTGTGATTTTTGATTCCTTGTACAAGGCCATTTCGACCTCCGTTTTGCTTGCCGTTTGCGCCGGCGTACCTTATTTATCGTTCTGGTCGATACCACATCAGTACTTCAAAGAGAATTACAAACTTTTTTTTCGTACTTTTTTCGTACCCATAGAGTACTTAACTGTGTGATTTTTGATTCCTTGTACAAGGCCATTCTGGCCTCCGTTTTGCTTGCCGTTTGCGCCGGCGTGCCTTATTTTTCGTTCTGGTCGATATCACATCCGAACTTCAAAGAGAATTACAAACGTTTTTTTCATACTTTTTTCGTACCCTTAGAGTACTTAACTGTGTGATTTTTGATTCCTTGTACAAGGCCATTCTGGCCTCCGTTTTGCTTGCCGTTTGCGCCGGCGTGCCTTATTTATCGTTCGGTCGATATCACATCGTACTTCAAAGAGAATTACAAACGTTTTTTTTCGTACTTTTTTTCGTACCCATAGAGTACTTAATCGTGTGATTTTTGATTCCTTGTACAAGGCCATTCTCGCCTCCGTTTTGCTTGCCGTTTGCGCCGGCGTGCCTTATTTATCGTTCGGTCGATATCACATCGTATTTCAAAGAGAATTACAAACGTTTTTTTTCGTACTTTTTTTCGTACCATAGAGTACTTAATCGTGTGATTTTTGATTCCTTGTACAAGGCCATTCTCCGGCCTCCGTTTTGCTTGCCGTTTGCGCCGGCGTGTCTTATTTATCGTTCGGTCGATATCACATCGTACTTCAAAGAGAATTACAAACGTTTTTTTTTGTACTTTTTTTCGTACCCATAGAGTACTTAATCGTGTGATTTTTGATTCCTTGTACAAGGCCATTTTGGCCTCCGTTTTGCTTGCCGTTTGCGCCGGCGTGCCTTATTTATCGTTCGGTCGATATCACACGTACTTCAAAGAGAATTACAAACGTTTTTTTCGTACTTTTTTTCGTACCCATAGAGTACTTAACGTGTGATTTTTGATTCCTTGTACAAGGCCATTCTCGGCCTCCGTTTTGCTTGCCGTTTGCGCCGGCGTGCCTTATTTATCGTTCGGTCGATACCACATCGTACTTCAAAGAGAATTACAAACATTTTTTTTCGTACTTTTTTTCGTACCCATAGAGGTACTTAACCGTGTGATTTTTGATTCCTTGTACAAGGCCATTCTCGCCTCCGTTTTGCTTGCCGTTTGCGCCGGCGTGCCTTATTTATCGTTCGGTCGATATCACATCGTACTTCAAAGAGAATTACAAACGTTTTTTTTTCGTACTTTTTTTCGTACCCATAGAGTACTTAACCGTGTGATTTTTGATTCCTTGTACAAGGCCATTCGGCCTCCGTTTTGCTTGCCGTTTGCGCCGGCGTGCCTTATTTATCGTTCGGTCGATATCACATCGTACTTCAAAGAGAATTACAAACGTTTTTTTCGTACTTTTTTTCGTACCCATAGAGTACTTAACCGTGTGATTTTTGATTCCTTGTACAAGGCCATTCTGCCTCCGTTTTGCTTGCCGTTTGTGCCGGCGTTCCTTATTTATCGTTCGGTCGATATCACATCACATCAAGATTTCAAAGAGAATTACAAACGTTTTTTTTCGTACTTTTTTTGTACCCATAGAGTACTTAACGGTGTGATTTTTGATTCCTTGTACAAGGCCATTCGGACTCCGTTTTGCTTGCCGTTTGCGCCGGCGTGCCTTATTTATCGTTCTGGTCGATAACACATCAGTACTACAATGAGAATTATAAACGTTTTTTTTTTCGTATTTTTATTTGTACCCATAGAGTACTTAACGGTCTGATTTTTGATTCCTTGTACAAGGCAATTCTGACCTCCGTTTTGCTTGCCGTTTGCGCCGGCGTACCTTATTTATCGTTCGGTCGATACCACATCGTACTTCAAAGAGAATTACAAACGCTTTTTTTCGTACTTTTTTTCGTACCCATAGAGTACTTAACCGTGTGATTTTTGATTCCTTGTACAAGGCCATTCTCGCCTCCGTTTTGCTTGCCGTTTGCGCCGGCGTGCCTTATTTATCGTTCGGTCGATATCACATCGTACTTCAAAGAGAATTACAAACGTTTTTTTCGTACTTTTTTTGTACCCATAGAGTACTTAACGGTGTGATTTTTGATTCCTTGTACAAGGCCATTTCGACCTCCGTTTTGCTTGCCGTTTGCGCCGGCGTGCCTTATTTATCGTTCGGTCGATAACACACGTATTTCAAAGAGAATTACAAACATTTTTTTCATACTTTTTTTCGTACCCATAGAGTACTTAACGGTGTGATTTTTGATTCCTTGTACAAGGCCATTCTGACCTCCGTTTTGCTTGCCGTTTGCGCCGGCGTGCCTTATTTATCGTTCGGTCGATATCACATCGTACTTCAAAGAGAATTACAAACGTTTTTTTTCGTACTTTTTTTTCGTACCCATAGAGTACTTAACCGTGTGATTTTTGATTCCTTGTACAAGGCCATTCGGCCTCCGTTTTGCTTGCCGTTTGCGCCGGCGTGCCTTATTTATCGTTCGGTCGATATCACATCGTACTTCAAAGAGAATTACAAACTTTTTTTTTTTTCGTACTTTTTTTCGTACCCATAGAGTACTTAACGTGTGATTTTTGATTCCTTGTACAAGGCCATTTGGCCTCCGTTTTGCTTGCCGTTTGCGCCGGCGTGCCTTATTTATCGTTCGGTCGATATCACATCGTACTTCAAAGAGAATTACAAACATTTTTTTTTCGTACTCTTTTTTGTACCCATAGAGTACTTAACGTGTGATTTTTGATTCCTTGTACAAGGCCATTCTGGCCTCCGTTTTGCTTGCCGTTTGCGCCGGCGTGCCTTATTTATCGTTTTTTTTCGTACTTTTTTTGTACCCATAGAGTACTTAACGGTGTGATTTTTGATTCCTTGTACAAGGCCATTCTGACCTCCGTTTTGCTTGCCGTTTGCGCCGGCGTACCTTATTTATCGTTCTGGTCGATACCACATCAGTACTTCAAAGAGAATTACAAACGTTTTTTTTCGTACTTTTTTTCGTACCCATAGAGTACTTAATTGTGTGATTTTTGATTCCTTGTACAAGGCCATTCTGGCCTCCGTTTTGCTTGCCGTTTGCGCCGGCGTGCCTTATTTATCGTTCGGTCGATATCACATCGTACTTCAAAGAGAATTACAAACATTTTTTCGTACTCTTTTTTTGTACCCATAGAGTACTTAACGGTGTGATTTTTGATTCCTTGTACAAGGCCATTCGGCCTCCGTTTTGCTTGCCGTTTGCGCCGGCGTGCCTTATTTATCGTTCTGGTCGATAACACATCAGTATTTCAAAGAGAATTACAAACGTTATTTTTCAAACATTTTTTTGTACCCATTGAGTACTTAACGGTGTGATTTTTGATTCCTTGTACAAGGCCATTCCGACCTCCGTTTTGCTTGCCATTTGCGCCGGCGTACCTTATTTATCGTTCGGTCGATACCACATCGTATTTCAAAGAGAATTACAAACGTTTTTTTTCGTACTTTTTTTTTCGTACCCATAGAGTACTTAACCGTGTGATTTTTGATTCCTTGTACAAGGCCATTCGGCTCCGTTTTGCTTGCCGTTTGCGCCGGCGTGCCTTATTTATCGTTCGGTCGATATCACATCGTACTTCAAAGAGAATTACAAACATTTTTTCGTACTTTTTTTGTACCCATAGAGTACTTAACGGTGTGATTTTTGATTCCTTGTACAAGGCCATTCTGGCCTCCGTTTTGCTTGCCGTTTGTGCCGGCGTGTCTTATTTATCGTTCGGTCGATAACACATCGTATTTCAAAGAGAATTACAAACGTTTTTTTTCATACTTTTTTTGTACCCATAGAGTACTTAACGGTGTGATTTTTGATTCCTTGTACAAGGCCATTTTGACCTCCGTTTTGCTTGCCGTTTGCGCCGGCGTACCTTATTTATCGTTCTGGTCGATATCACATCAGTACTTCAAAGAGAATTACAAACGTTTTTTTTTCGTACTTTTTTTCGTACCCATAGAGTACTTAACTGTGTGATTTTTGATTCCTTGTACAAGGCCATTCGGCCTCCGTTTTGCTTGCCGTTTGCGCGCCGGCGTGCCTTATTTATCGTTCGGTCGATATCACATCGTACTTCAAAGAGAATTACAAACGTTTTTTTTCGTACTCTTTTTTGTACCCATAGAGTACTTAACTCGTGTGATTTTTGATTCCTTGTACAAGGCCATTCGGCCTCCGTTTTGCTTGCCGTTTGCGCCGGCGTGCCTTATTTATCGTTCGGTCGATATTACATCAGTACTTCAAAGAGAATTACAAACGTTTTTTTCGTACTCTTTTTTGTACCCTTAGAGTACTTAACGGTGTGATTTTTGATTCCTTGTACAAGGCCATTTCGACCACCGTTTTGCTTGCTGTTTGCGCCGGCTTGCCTTATTTATCGTTCTGGTCGATAACATATCATTATTTCAATGAGAATTACAAACATTATTTTTCATACTTTGTTTTGTACCCATAGAGTACTTAACGGTGTGATTTTTGATTCCTTGTACAAGGCCATTCGACCTCCGTTTTGCTTGCCGTTTGCGCCGGCGTGCCTTATTTATCGTTCTCGTCGATATCACATCGTACTTCAAAGAGAATTACAAACGCTTTTTTTCGTACTTTTTTTCGTACCCATAGAGTACTTAACGTGTGATTTTTGATTCCTTGTACAAGGCCATTTCGCCTCCGTTTTGCTTGCCGTTTGCGCCGGCGTGCCTTATTTATCGTTCGGTCGATATCACATCGTACTTCAAAGAGAATTACAAACGTTTTTTTTCGTACTTTTTTTCGTACCCATAGAGTACTTAACTGTGTGATTTTTGATTCCTTGTACAAGGCCATTATGGCCTCCGTTTTGCTTGCCGTTTGCGCCGGCGTTCCTTATTTATCGTTCTGGTCGATATCACATCAGTACTTCAAAGAGAATTACAAACGTTTTTTTTTCGTACTCTTTTTTGTACCCATAGAGTACTTAACGTGTGATTTTTGATTCCTTGTACAAGGCCATTCTGGCCTCCGTTTTGCTTGCCGTTTGCGCCGGCGTGCCTTATTTATCGTTCTGGTCGATAACACATCAGTACTTCAATGAGAATTACAAACGTTTTTTTTCGTACTTTGTTTTGTACCCATAGAGTACTTAACGGTGTGATTTTTGATTCCTTGTACAAGGCCATTCTGACCTCCGTTTTGCTTGCCATTTGCGCCGGCGTACCTTATTTATCGTTCTCGTCGATACCACATCAGTACTTCAAAGAGAATTACAAACGCTTTTTTTTCGTACTTTTTTTTCGTACCCATAGAGTACTTAACTGTGTGATTTTTGATTCCTTGTACAAGGCCATTCTGGCCTCCGTTTTGCTTGCCGTTTGCGCTGGCGTGCCTTATTTATCGTTTCTGGTCGATAACACATCAGTACTTCAAAGAGAATTACAAACGTTTTTTTTCGTACTCTTTTTTGTACCCATAGAGTACTTAACGGTGTGATTTTTGATTCCTTGTACAAGGCCATTCGGCCTCCGTTTTGCTTGCCGTTTGCGCCGGCGTGCCTTATTTATCGTTCTGGTCGATAACACATCAGTATTTCAATGAGAATTACAAACGTTTTTTTCATACTTTGTTTTGTACCCATAGAGTACTTAACGGTGTGATTTTTGATTCCTTGTACAAGGCCATTTTGACCTCCGTTTTGCTTGCCGTTTGCGCCGGCGTACCTTATTTATCGTTCGGTCGATACCACATCGTATTTCAAAGAGAATTACAAACGTTTTTTTTCGTACTTTTTTTCGTACCCATAGAGTACTTAACGTGTGATTTTTGATTCCTTGTACAAGGCCATTTCGGCCTCCGTTTTGCTTGCCGTTTCGCCGGCGTGCCTTATTTATCGTTCGGTCGATATCACATCGTACTTCAAAGAGAATTACAAACGTTTTTTTTCGTACTTTTTTTCGTACCCATAGAGTACTTAACCGTGTGATTTTTGATTCCTTGTACAAGGCCATTCGGCCTCCGTATTGCTTGCCGTTTGCGCCGGCGTGCCTTATTTATCATTTCGGTCGATATCACATCGTACTTCAAAGAGAATTACAAACGTTTTTTTTCGTACTTTTTTTCGTACCCATAGAGTACTTAACCGTGTGATTTTTGATTCCTTGTACAAGGCCATTCGGCCTCCGTTTTGCTTGCCGTTTGCGCCGGCGTTCCTTATTTATCGTTCGGGTCGATATCACATCGTACTTCAAAGAGAATTACAAACGTTTTTTTTGTACTTTTTTTGTACCCATAGAGTACTTAACGGTGTGATTTTTGATTCCTTGTACAAGGCCATTCGGACTCCGTTTTGCTTGCCGTTTGCGCCGGCGTGCCTTATTTATCGTTCGGTCGATAACACATCGTACTTCAAAGAGAATTACAAACGTTTTTTTCGTACTTTTTTTGTACCCATAGAGTACTTAACGGTGTGATTTTTGATTCCTTGTACAAGGCCATTTCGACCTCCGTTTTGCTTGCCGTTTGCGCCGGCGTACCTTATTTATCGTTCGGTCGATACCACATCGTACTTCAAAGAGAATTACAAACGTTTTTTTTCGTACTTTTTTTTCGTACCCATAGAGTACTTAACCGTGTGATTTTTGATTCCTTGTACAAGGCCATTCTGGCCTCCGTTTTGCTTGCCGTTTGCGCCGGCGTGCCTTATTTATCGTTCTGGTCGATATCACATCCGTACTTCAAAGAGAATTACAAACGTTTTTTTCATACTTTTTTTCGTACCCATAGAGTACTTAACTGTGTGATTTTTGATTCCTTGTACAAGGCCATTCTGGCCTCCGTTTTGCTTGCCGTTTGCGCCGGCGTGCCTTATTTATCGTTCGGTCGATAACACATCGTACTTCAAAGAGAATTACAAACGTTTTTTTTTTCGTACTTTTTTTGTACCCATAGAGTACTTAACGGTGTGATTTTTGATTCCTTGTACAAGGCCATTCTGACCTCCGTTTTGCTTGCCGTTTGCGCCGGCGTACCTTATTTATCGTTCTGGTCGATACCACATCAGTACTTCAAAGAGAATTACAAACTTTTTTTTCGTACTTTTTTTTTTCGTACCCATAGAGTACTTAACCGTGTGATTTTTGATTCCTTGTACAAGGCCATTCGGCCTCCGTTTTGCTTGCCGTTTGCGCCGGCGTGCCTTATTTATCGTTCTGGTCGATATCACATCCGTACTTCAAAGAGAATTACAAACGTTTTTTTCGTACTTTTTTTCGTACCCATAGAGTACTTAACTGTGTGATTTTTGATTCCTTGTACAAGGCCATTCTGGCCTCCGTTTTGCTTGCCGTTTGCGCCGGCGTGCCTTATTTATCGTTCGGTCGATATCACATCGTACTTCAAAGAGAATTACAAACGTTTTTTTCGTACTTTTTTTCGTACCCATAGAGTACTTAACCGTGTGATTTTTGATTCCTTGTACAAGGCCATTCGGCCTCCGTATTGCTTGCCGTTTGCGCCGGCGTGCCTTATTTATCGTTCGGTCGATATCACATCGTACTTCAAAGAGAATTACAAACGTTTTTTTTCGTACTTTTTTTCGTACCCATAGAGTACTTAATCGTGTGATTTTTGATTCCTTGTACAAGGCCATTCGGCCTCCGTTTTGCTTGCCGTTTGCGCCGGCGTGCCTTATTTATCGTTCGGTCGATATCACATCGTACTTCAAAGAGAATTACAAACATTTTTTTTTCGTACTTTTTTTGTACCCATAGAGTACTTAACGTGTGATTTTTGATTCCTTGTACAAGGCCATTCGGACTCCGTTTTGCTTGCCGTTTGCGCCGGCGTGCCTTATTTATCGTTCGGTCGATAACACATCGTACTTCAAGAGAATTACAAACGTTTTTTTTCGTACTTTTATTTGTACCCATAGAGTACTTAACGGTGTGATTTTTGATTCCTTGTACAAGGCCATTTCGACCTCCGTTTTGCTTGCCGTTTGCGCCGGCGTACCTTATTTATCGTTCTGGTCGATACCACATCAGTATTTCAAAGAGAATTACAAACGTTTTTTTTCGTACTTTTTTTCGTACCCATAGAGTACTTAACTTTGTGATTTTTGATTCCTTGTACAAGGCCATTCTGGCCTCCGTTTTGCTTGCCGTTTGCGCCGGCGTGCCTTATTTATCGTTCTGGTCGATATCACATCCGTACTTCAAAGAGAATTATAAACGTTTTTTTCGTACTTTTTTCGTACCCTTAGAGTACTTAACTGCTTGATTTTTGATTCCTTGTACAATGCCATCTGGCCTCCGCTTTGCTTGCCGTTTGCGCCGGCGTGCCTTATTTATCGTTCGGTCGATATCACATCGTACTTCAAAGAGAATTACAAACGTTTTTTTCGTACTTTTTTTCGTACCCATAGAGTACTTAACTGTGTGATTTTTGATTCCTTGTACAAGGCCATTCTGGCCTCCGTTTTGCTTGCCGTTTGCGCCGGCGTGCCTTATTTATCGTTTTGGTCGATATCACATCAGTACTTCAAAGAGAATTACAAACGTTTTTTTCGTACTTTTTTTCGTACCCATAGAGTACTTAACTGTGTGATTTTTGATTCCTTGTACAAGGCCATTCGGCCTCCGTTTTGCTTGCCGTTTGCGCCGGCGTGCCTTATTTATCGTTCGGTCGATATCACATCGTACTTCAAAGAGAATTACAAACGTTTTTTTTCGTACTTTTTTTCGTACCCATAGAGTACTTAACGTGTGATTTTTGATTCCTTGTACAAGGCCATTCGGCCTCCGTATTGCTTGCCGTTTGTGCCGGCGTGCCTTATTTATCGTTCGGTCGATATCACATCGTACTTCAAAGAGAATTACAAACGTTTTTTTCGTACTTTTTTTCCGTACCCATAGAGTACTTAACGTGTGATTTTTGATTCCTTGTACAAGGCCATTCGGCCTCCGTTTTGCTTGCCGTTTGCGCCGGCGTTCCTTATTTATCGTTCGGTCGATATCACATCAATACTTCAAAGAGAATTACAAACGTTTTTTTTCGTACTTTTTTTTCGTACCCATAGAGTACTTAACTCGTGTGATTTTTGATTCCTTGTACAAGGCCATTCGGCCTCCGTTTTGCTTGCCGTTTGCGCCGGCGTACCTTATTTATCGTTCTGGTCAATAACACATCAGTACTTCAAAGAGAATTACAAACATTTTTTTCGTACTTTGTTTTGTACCCATAGAGTACTTAACGGTGTGATTTTTGATTCCTTGTACAAGGCCATTTTGACCTCCGTTTTGCTTGCCGTTTGCGCCGGCGTACCTTATTTATCGTTCGGTCGATATCATACAAGTACTTCAAAGAGAATTACAAACGTTTTTTTTTCGTACTTTTTCTCGTACCCATAGAGTACTTAATCGTGTGATTTTTGATTCCTTGTACAAGGCCATTCGGCCTCCGATTTGCTTGCCGTTTGCGCCGGCGTACCTTATTTATCGTTCGGTCGATATCACATCGTACTTCAAAGAGAATTACAAACGTTTTTTTTTACGTACCCATAGAGTACTTAATCGTGTGATTTTTTATTCCTTGTACAAGGACATTCGGCCTCCGTTTTGCTTGCCGTTTGCGCCGGCGTTCCTTATTTATCGTTCGGTCGATATCACATCGTACTTCAAAGAGAATTACAAACGTTTTTTTCATACTCTTTTTTCGTACCCATAGAGTACTTAAGCGTGTGATTTTTGATTCCTTGTACAAGGCCATTATGGCCTCCGTTTTGCTTGCCGTTTGTGCCGGCGTGCCTTATTTATCGTTCTGGTCGATATCACATCAGTACTTCAAAGAGAATTACAAACGTTTTTTTTTCGTATTTTTTTTGTACCCATAGAGTACTTAACGGTGTGATTTTTGATTCCTTGTACAAGGCCATTCGGCCTCCGTTTTGCTTGCCGTTTGCGCCGGCGTACCTTATTTATCGTTCGGTCGATACCACATCGTACTTCAAAGAGAATTACAAATTTTTTTTTTCGTACTTTTTTTGTACCCATAGAGTACTTAACCGTGTGATTTTTGATTCTTGTACAAGGCCATTCTGACCTCCGTTTTGCTTGCCGTTTGCGCCGGCGTACCTTATTTATCGTTCTTGTCGATACCACATCGATACTTCAAAGAGAATTACAAACGTTTTTTTTTTTTCGTACCCATAGAGTACTTAATCGTGTGATTTTTTATTCCTTGTACAAGGACATTCTGGCCTCCGTTTTGCTTGCCGTTTGTGCCGGCGTTCCTTATTTATCGTTCTGGTCGATATCACATCAGTACTTCAAACAGAATTACAAACGTTTTTTTCATACTCTTTTTTCGTACCCATAGAGTACTTAACTGTGTGATTTTTGATTCCTTGTACAAGGCCATTATGGCCTCCGTTTTGCTTGCCGTTTGTGCCGGCGTTCCTTATTTATCGTTCTGGTCGATATCACATCAGTACTTCAAAGAGAATTACAAACGTTTTTTTTCGTACTTTTTTCGTACCCATAGAGTACTTAAGCGTGTGATTTTTATTCCTTGTACAAGGCCATTTCGGCCTCCGTTTTGCTTGCCGTTTGAGCCGGCGTACCTTATTTATCGTTCGGTCGATACCACATCGTACTTCAAAGAGAATTACAAACGTTTTTTTCGTACTTTTTTTGTACCCATAGAATACTTAACGGTGTGATTTTTGATTCTTTGTACAAGGCCATTTCGACCTCCGTTTTGCTTGCCGTTTGTGCCGGCGTACCTTATTTATCGTTCGGTCGATACCACAAGTACTTCAAAGAGAATTACAAATGTTTTTTTTCGTACTTTTTTCGTACCCATAGAGTACTTAACGTGTGATTTTTGATTCATTGTACAAGGCCATTCGGCCTCCGTTTTGCTTGCCGTTTGCGCCGGCGTGCCTTATTTATCGTTCGGTCGATATCACATCGTACTTCAAAGAGAATTACAAACGTTTTTTTTTCGTTTTTTTCGTACCCATAGAGTACTTAACTCGTGTGATTTTTATTCCTTGTACAAGGACATTCGGCCTCCGTTTTGCTTGCCATTTGCGCCAGCATTCCTTATTTATCGTTCTGGTCGATATCACATCAGTACTTCAAACAGAATTACAAACGTTTTTTTCATACTCTTTTTTCGTACCCATAGAGTACTTAACTGTGTGATTTTTGATTCCTTGTACAAGGCCATTATGGCCTCCGTTTTGCTTGCCGTTTGTGCCGGCGTGCCTTATTTATCGTTCGGTCGATATCAAATCGTACTTCAAAGAGAATTACAAACGTTTTTTTCGTACTCTTTTTTGTACCCTTAGAGTACTTAACGGTGTGATTTTTGATTCCTTGTACAAGGCCATTCTGGCCTCCGTTTTCTTGCCGTTTCCGCCGGCGTACCTTATTTATCGTTCTGGTCGATACCACATCAGTACTTCAAAGAGAATTACAAATTTTTTTTTCATACTTAGTTTTGTACCCATAGAGTACTTAACTGTGTGATTTTTGATTCCTTGTACAAGGCCATTCTGACCTCCGTTTTGCTTGCCGTTTGCGCCGGCGTACCTTATTTATCGTTCTGGTCGATACCACATCAGTACTTCAAAGAGAATTACAAACGTTTTTTTCGTACTTTTTTCGTACCCATAGAGTACTTAACTCGTGTAATTTTTATTCCTTGTACAAGGCCATTCGGCCTCCGTTTTGCTTGCCGTTTCGCCGGCGTGCCTTATTTATCGTTCGGTCGATATCACATCGTACTTCAAAGAGAATTACAAACGTTTTTTTTCGTACTTTTTTTCGTACCCATTGAGTACTTAATCGTGTAATTTTTGATTCCTTGTACAAGGCCATTCGGCCTCCGTTTTGCTTGCCGTTGCGCCGGCGTGCCACGATTTATCGTTCTAGTCGATATCACATCAGTACTTCAAAGAGAATTACAAACGTTTTTTTTCGTACTTTTTTTTGTACCCAAAGAGTACTTAACTGTGTGATTTTTGATTCCTTGTACAAGGCCATTCTTTCCTCCGTTTTGCTTGCAGTTTGCGCCGGCGTGCCTTATTTATCATTTCGGTCGATATCACATTAGCACTTCAAAGAGAATTATAAACGTTTTTTTTGGTACTCTATTTTGTACCCATAGAGTACTTAACGGTGTGATTTTTGATTCCTTGTACAAGGCCATTCTGGCCTCCGTTTTGCTTGCCGTTTGCTCCAGCGTGCCTTATTTATCGTTCTGGTCGATATCACATCCGTACTTCAAAGAGAATTACAAATGTTTTTTTCGTACTTTTTTCGTAACTTAACTGTGTGATTTTTGATTCCTTGTACAATGCCATTCTGGCCTCTGTTTTGCTTGCCGTTTGCGCCAGCATGCCTTATTTATCGTTCTGGTCGATATCACATCAGTACATCAAAGAGAATTACAAACATTTTATTTCGTACTTTTTTTTTCGTACACATAGAGTACTTCACTGTGTGATTTTTGATTCCTTGTACAAGGCCATTCTGGCCTCCGTATTGCTTGCTGTTTGCGCCGGCGTGAATTATTTATCATTCGGTCGATATCACATCGTACTTCAAAGAGAATTACAAACGTTTTTTTTTGGTACTTTTTTTCGTACCCATAGAGTACTTAATCGTGTGATTTTTGATTCCTTGTACAAGGCCATTCTAGCCTCCGTTTTGCTTGCCGTTTGCGCCGGCGTTCCTTATTTATCGTTCGGGTCGATATCACATCAGTACTTCAAAGAGAATTACAAACGTTTTTTTTTGTACTCTTTTTTGTACCCATAGAGTACTTAACGATGTGATTTTTGATTCCTTGTACAAGGCCATTCTGGACTCCGTTTTGCTTGCCGTTTGCGCCGGCGTGCCTTATTTATCGTTCTGGTCGATAACACATCAGTACTTCAATGAGAATTACAAACGTTTTTTTTCATACTTTTATTTGTACCCATAGAGTACTTAACGGTGTGATTTTTGATTCCTTGTACAAGGCCATTCTGACCTCCGTTTTGCTTGCCGTTTGCGCCGGCATACCTTATTTATCGTTCTGGTCGATACCACATCAGTACTTCAAAGAGAATTACAAAATTTTTTTTTCGTACTGTTTTTTCGTACCCATAGAGTACTTAACTTTGTGATTTTTGATTCCTAGTACAAGGCCATTCTGGCCTCCGTTTTGCTTGTGGTTTGCTCCAGCGTGCCTTATTTATCGTTCTGGTCGATATCACATTCGTACTTCAAAGAGAATTACAAACGTTTTTTTCATACTTTTTTCGTACCCTTAGAGTACTTAACTGTGTGATTTTTGATTCCTTGTACAATGCCATTTTGGCCTCCGTTTTGCTTGCCGTTTGCGCCAGCGTGCCTTATTTATCGTTCTGGTCGATATCACATCAGTACATCAAAGAGAATTACAAACGTTTTATTTCGTACTTTTTTTTCGTACACTTAGAGTACTTAACTGTGTGATTTTTGATTCCTTGTACAAGGCCATTCTGGCCTCCGTATTACTTGCCGTTTGTGCCGGCGTGCCTTATTTATCGTTTTGGTCGATATCACATCAGTACTTCAAAGAGAATTACAAACGTATTTTTTCGTACTTTTTTTCGTACCCACGTAGAGTACTTAAGCGTGTGATTTTTGATTCCTTGTACAAGGCCATTCTGGCCACCGTTTTGCTTACCGTTTGCGCCGTCGTGCCTTATTTATTGTTCTGGTCGATATCACATCAGTACTTCAAAGAGAATTACAAACTTTTTTTCATACTTTTTTTCGTACCCATAGAGTACTTAACTGTGTGATTTTTGAATCATTGTACAAGGCCATTCTGGCCTCCGTATTCCTTGCCGTTTGTGCCGGCGTGCCTTATTTATCGTTCTGGTCGATATCACATCAGTACTTCAAAGAGAATTACAAACGTTTTTTATCCGTACCCATAGAGTACTTAACTATGTGATTTTTGATTCCTTGTACAAGGCCATTCTGGCCTCCGTTTTGCTTGCCGTTTGCGCCGGCGTTCCTTATTTATCGTTCTGGTCGATATCACATCAATACTTCAAACAGAATTACAAACGTTTTTTTTCGTACTCTTTTTTCGTACCCATAGAGTACTTAACTGTGTGATTTTTTATTCCTTGTACAAGGCCATTCTGGCCTCCGTTTTGCTTGCCGTTTGAGCCGGCGTACCTTATTTATCATTCTGGTCGATACCACATCAGTACTTCAATGAGAATTACAAACGTTTTTTTCGTACTTTGTTTTGGACCCATAGAATACTTAACGGTGTGATTTTTGATTCTTTGTACAAGGCCATTCTGACCTCCGTTTTGCTTGCCGTTTGCGCCGGCATACCTTATTTATCGTTCTGGTCGATACCATATAAGTACTTCAAAGAGAATTACAAATGTTTTTTTTCGTACTTTTTCTCGTACCCATAGAGTCCTTAACTGTGTGATTTTTGGGTACAAGGCCATTCTGGCCTCCGATTTGCTTGCCGTTTGCGCCGGCGTACATTATTTATCGTTCTGGTCGATACCACATCAGTACTTCAAAGAGAATTACAAACGTTTTTTTTTCGTACCCATAGAGTACTTAACTGTGTAATTTTTTATTCCTTGTACAAGGACATTCTGGCCTCCGTTTTGCTTGCCATTTGCGCCAGCATTCCTTATTTATCGTTCTGGTCGATATCACATCAGTACTTCAAACAGAATTACAAACGTTTTTTTCATACTCTTTTTTCGTACCCATAGAGTACTTAACTGTGTGATTTTTGATTCCTTGTACAAGGCCATTATGGCCTCCGTTTTGCTTGCCGTTTGTGCCGGCGTGCCTTATTTATCGTTCTGGTCGATATCACATCAGTACTTTAATTAGAATTACAAACGTTTTTTTCGTACTCTTTTTTGTGCCCTTAGAGTACTTATCGGTGTGATTTTTGATTCCTTGTACAAGGCCATTCTGGCCTCCGTTTTTCTTGCCTTTTGCGCCGGCGTACCTTATTTATCGTTCTGGTCGATACCACATCAGTACTTCAAAGAGAATTACAATTTTTTTTTTCATACTTAGTTTTGTACCCATAGAGTACTTAACTGTGTGATTTTTGATTCCTTGTACAAGGCCATTCTGACCTCCGTTTTGCTTGCCGTTTGCGCCGGCGTACCTTATTTATCGTTCTTGTCGATACCACACCAGTACTTCAAAGAGAATTACAAACGTTTTTTTTCATACCCATAGAGTACTTAACTGTGTAATTTTTTATTCCTTGTACAAGGACATTCTGGCCTCCGTTTTGCTTGCCGTTTGCGCCAGCATTCCTTATTTATCGTTCTGGTCGATATCACATCAGTACTTCAAACAGAATTACAAACGTTTTTTTCATACTCTTTTTTCGTACCCATAGAGTACTTAACTGTGTGATTTTTGATTCCTTGTACAAGGCCATTATGGCCTCCGTTTTGCTTGCCGTTTGTGCCGGCGTTCCTTATTTATCGTTCTGGTCGATATCACATCAATACTTCAAACAGAATTACAAACGTTTTTTTTCGTACTCTTTTTTCGTACCCATAGAGTACTTAAGCGTGTGATTTTTTATTCCTTGTACAAGGCCATTCTGGCCTCCGTTTTGCTTGCCGTTTGAGCCGGCGTACCTTATTTATCATTCTGGTCGATACCACATCAGTACTTCAATGAGAATTACAAACGTTTTTTTCGTACTTTGTTTTGGACCCATAGAATACTTAACGGTGTGATTTTTGATTCTTTGTACAAGGCCATTCTGACCTCCGTTTTGCTTGCCGTTTGTGCCGGCGTACCTTATTTATCGTTATGGTCGATACCATATAAGTACTTCAAAGAGAATTACAAATGTTTTTTTTCGTACTTTTTCTCGTACCCATAGAGTCCTTAACTGTGTGATTTTTGATTCATTGTACAAGGCCATTCTGGCCTCCGATTTGCTTGCCGTTTGCGCCGGCGTACATTATTTATCGTTCTGGTCGATACCACATCAGTACTTCAAAGAGAATTACAAACGTTTTTTTTCGTACCCATAGAGTACTTAACTGTGTAATTTTTTATTCCTTGTACACGGACATTCTGGCCTCCGTTTTGCTTGCCGTTTGCGCCAGCATTCCTTATTTATCGTTCTGGTCGATATCACATCAGTACTTCAAACAGAATTACAAACGTTTTTTTCATACTCTTTTTTCGTACCCATAGAGTACTTAACTGTGTGATTTTTGATTCCTTGTACAAGGCCATTATGGCCTCCGTTTTGCTTGCCGTTTGTGCCGGCGTGCCTTATTTATCGTTCTGGTCGATATCAAATCAGTACTTCAATTAGAATTACAAACGTTTTTTTCGTACTCTTTTTTGTGCCCTTAGAGTACTTAACGGTGTGATTTTTGATTCCTTGTACAAGGCCATTCTGGCCTCCGTTTTTCTTGCCGTTTGCGCCGGCGTACCTTATTTATCGTTCTGGTCGATACCACATCAGTACTTCAAAGAGAATTACAATTTTTTTTTTCATACTTAGTTTTGTACCCATAGAGTACTTAACTGTGTGATTTTTGATTCCTTGTACAAGGCCATTCTGACCTCCGTTTTGCTTGCCGTTTGCGCCGGCGTACCTTATTTATCGTTCTTGTCGATACCACATCAGTACTTCAAAGAGAATTACAAACGTTTTTTTCGTACTTCTTTTCGTACCCATAGAGTACTAAACTGTGTAATTATTTATTCCTTGTACAAGGCCATTCTGGCCTCCGTTTTGCTTGCGGTTTCGCCGGCGTGCCTTATTTATCGTTCTGGTCGATATCACATCAGTACTTCAAAGAGAATTCAAACGTTTTTTTTCGTACTTTTTTTCGTACCCATTGAGTACTTAACTGTGTAATTTTTGATTCCTTGTACAAGGCCATTCTGGCCTCCGTTTTGCTTGCCGTTGGCGCTGGCGTGCCTTATTTATCGTTCTAGTCGATATCACATCAGTACTTCAAAGAGAATTACAAACGTTTTTTTTCGTACTTTTTTTTGTACCCAAAGAGTACTTAACTGTGTGATTTTTGATTCCTTGTACAAGGCCATTCTTTCCTCCGTTTTGCTTGCAGTTTGCGCCGGCGTGCCTTATTTATCATTCTGGTAGATATCACATTAGCACTTCAAAGAGAATTATAAACGTTTTTTTTGGTACTCTATTTTGTACCCATAGAGTACTTAACGGTGTGATTTTTGATTCCTTGTACAAGGCCATTCTGGCCTCCGTTTTGCTTGCCGTTTGCGCTGGCGTGCCTTATTTATCGTTCTGGTCGATAACACATCAGTACTTCAATGAGAATTACAAACGTTTTTTTCGTACTTTGTTTTGTACCCATAGAATATTTAACGGTGTGATTTTTGATTCTTTGTACAAGGCCATTCTGACCTCCATTTTGCTTTCCGTTTGCGCCGGCGTACCTTATTTATCGTTCTGGTCGATACCACATCAGTAACTCAAAGAGAATTTTAAATGTTTTTTTAGTACTTTTTCTCGTACCCATAGAGTCCTTAACTGTGTGATTTTTGATTGATTGTACAAGGCCATTCTGGCCTCCGATTTGCTTGCCGTTTGCGCCGGCGTACATTATTTATCGTTCTGGTCGATACCACATCAGTACTTCAAAGAGAATTACAAACGTTTTTTTCGTACCCATAGAGTACTTAACTGTGTAATTTTTGTTTCCTTGTACAAGGCCATTCTGGCCTCCGTTTTGCTTGCCGTTTGCGCCGGCGTTCCTTATTTATCGTTCAGGTCGATATCACATCAGTACTTCAAACAGAATTACAAACGTTTTTTTTCATACTCTTTTTTCGTACCCATAGAGTACTTAAGCGTGTGATTTTTGATTCCTTGTACAAGGCCATTCGGCCTCCGTTTTGCTTGCCATTTGCGCCGGCGTGCCTTATTTATCGTTCTGGTCGATATCACATCAGTACTTCAATGAGAATTACAAACGTTTTTTTCGTACTCTTTTTTGTGCCCTTAGAGTACTTAACGGTGTGATTTTTGATTCCTTGTACAAGGCCATTCTGGCCTCCGTTTTGCTTGCCGTTTGCGCCGGCGTACCTTATTTATCGTTCGGTCGATACCACATCGTACTTCAAAGAGAATTACAAACTTTTTTTTCATACTTTGTTTTGTACCCATAGAGTACTTAAGCGTGTGATTTTTGATTCCTTGTACAAGGTCATTCTGACCTCCGTTTTGCTTGCCGTTTGCGCCGGCGTACCATAGTTATCGTTCTTGTCGATACCACATCAGTACATCAAAGAGAATTACAAACGTTTTTTTTCGTACTTTTTTTCATACCCATAAAGTACTTAACTGTGTAATTATTGATTCCTTGTACAAGGCCATTATGGCCTCCGTTTTGCTTGCCGTTTCGCCGGCGTGCCTTATTTATCGTTCTAGTCGATATCACATCAGTACTTCAAAGAGAATTCAAACATTTTTTTTCGTACTTTTTTTCGTACACATTGAGTACTTGACTATGTGATTTTTGATTCCTTGTACAAGGCCATTCTGGCCTCCGTTTTGCTTGCCGTTGGCGCTGGCGTGCCTTATTTATTCTTCTAGTCGATATCACATCAGTACTTCAAAGAGAATTACAAACGTTTTTTTTCATACTTTTTTTGTACCCATAGAGTACTTAACTGTGTGATTTTTGATTCCTTGTACAAGGCCATTCTTTCCTCCGTTTTGCTTGCGGTTTGCGCAAGGATTTATCGTTCTGGTCGATATCACATTAGCACTTCAAAGAGAATTACAAACGTTTTTTTTGGTACTCTATTTTGTACCCATAGAATACTTAACGGTGTGATTTTTGATTCCTTGTACAAGGCCATTCTGGCCTCCGTTTTGCTTGCCGTTTGCGCTGGCGTGCCTTATTTATCGTTCTGGTCGATAACACATCAATACTTCAATGAGAATTACAAACGTTTTTTTCGTACTTTGTTTTGTACCCACAGAATACTTAACTATATGATTTTTGATTCTTTGTACAAGGCCATTCTGACCTCCGTTTTGCTTGCCGTTTGCGCCGGCG
The DNA here is from genome assembly GCA_036785695.1 of Gentiana straminea. Classification (NCBI taxonomy): domain Eukaryota; kingdom Viridiplantae; phylum Streptophyta; class Magnoliopsida; order Gentianales; family Gentianaceae; genus Gentiana; species Gentiana straminea. Next base: position 60,861 of record JAVUPR010000054.1, read on the forward strand.
TACCTTATTTATCTTTCTGGTCGATACCACATCAGTACTTCAAAGAGAATTACAAATGTTTTTTTTCATACTTTTTCTCGTACCCATAGAGTCCTTAACTGTGTTATTTTTGATTCTTTGTACAAGGCCATTCTGGCCTCCGTTTTGCTTGCAGTTTGCGCCGGCGTGCCTTATTTATCGTTCTGGTCGATATAACATCAGTACTTCAAAGAGAATTACAAAAGTTTTTTTCGTACTCTTTTTTGTACCCATAGAGTACTTAACTGTGTGATTTTTGATTCCTTGTACAAGGCCATTCTGGCCTCCGTTTTGCTTGCCGTTTGCGCCGGCGTTCCTTATTTATCGTTCTGGTCGATATCACATCAGTACTTCAAACAGAATTACAAACGTTTTTTTTCATACTCATTTTTCATACCCATAGAGTACTTAACTGTGTGATTTTTGATTCCTTGTACAAGGCCATTCTCGGCCTCCATTTTGCTTGCCGTTTGCGCCGGCGTGCCTTATTTATCGTTCTGGTCGATATCACATCAGTACTTCAATGAGAATTACAAACGTTTTTTTCGTACTTTTTTTCGTACCCATAGAGTACTTAACTATGTGATTTTTGATTCCTTGTACAAGGCCATTCTGGCCTCCGTATTGCTTGCTGTTTGTGCCGGCATGATTTATTTATCATTCGGTCGATATCACATCGTACTTCAAAGAGAATTACAAACGTTTTTTTTTCGTACTTTTTTTCGTACCCATAAAGTACTTAACTCGTGTGATTTTTGATTCCTTGTACAAGGCCATTCTGGACTCCGTTTAGCTTGCCGTTTGCGCCGGCGTGCCTTATTTATCGTTCTGGTCGATAACACATCAGTACTTCAATGAGAATTACAAACGTTTTTTTTTGGTACTTTTATTTGTACCCATAGAGTACTTAATGGTGTGATTTTTGATTCCTTGTACAAGGCCATTCTGACCTCCGTTTTGCTTGCCGTTTGTGCCGGCGTTCCTTATTTATCGTTCTGCTCGATATCACATCAGTACTTCAAACAGAATTACAAACGTTTTTTTTCATACTCTTTTTTCGTACCCATAGAGTACTTAACTGTGTGATTTTTGATTCCTTGTACAAGGCCATTCTGGCCTCCATTTTGCTTGCCATTTGCGCCGGCGTGCCTTATTTATCGTTCTGGTCGATATCACATCAGTACTTCAATGAGAATTACAAACGTTTTTTTCGTACTCTTTTTTGTGCCCTTAGAGTACTTAACGGTGTGATTTTTGATTCCTTGTACAAGGCCATTCTGGCCTCCGTTTTGCTTGCCGTTTGCGCCGGCGTACCTTATTTATCGTTCTGGTCGATACCACATCAGTACTTCAAAGAGAATTACAAACTTTTTTTTTCATACTTTGTTTTGTACCCATAGAGTACTTAACTGTGTGATTTTTGATTCCTTGTACAAGGTCATTCTGACCTCCGTTTTGCTTGCCGTTTGCGCCGGCGTACCATAGTTATCGTTCTTGTCGATACCACATCTGTACATCAAAGAGAATTACAAACGTTTTTTTTCGTACTTTTTTTCATACCCATAAAGTACTTAACTGTGTAATTATTGATTCCTTGTACAAGGCCATTATGGCCTCCGTTTTGCTTGCCGTTTCGCCGGCGTGCCTTATTTATCGTTCTAGTCGATATCACATCAGTACTTCAAAGAGAATTCAAACATTTTTTTTCGTACTTTTTTTCGTACACATTGAGTACTTAACTATGTGATTTTTGATTCCTTGTACAAGGCCATTCTGGCCTCCGTTTTGCTTGCCGTTGGCGCTGGCGTGCCTTATTTATTCTTCTAGTCGATATCACATCAGTACTTCAAAGAGAATTACAAACGTTTTTTTTCATACTTTTTTTTGTACCCATAGAGTACTTAACTGTGTGATTTTTGATTCCTTGTACAAGGCCATTCTTTCCTCCGTTTTGCTTGCAGTTTGCGCAAGGATTTATCGTTCTGGTCGATATCACATTAGCACTTCAAAGAGAATTACAAACGTTTTTTTTGGTACTCTATTTTGTACCCATAGAATACTTAACGGTGTGATTTTTGATTCCTTGTACAAGGCCATTCTGGCCTCCGTTTTGCTTGCCGTTTGCGCTGGCGTGCCTTATTTATCGTTCTGGTCGATAACACATCAGTACTTCAATGAGAATTACAAACGTTTTTTTCGTACTTTGTTTTGTACCCACAGAATACTTAACGATATGATTTTTGATTCTTTGTACAAGGCCATTCTGACCTCCGTTTTGCTTGCCGTTTGCGCCGGCGTACCTTATTTATCTTTCTGGTCGATACCACATCAGTACTTCAAAGAGAATTACAAATGTTTTTTTTCATACTTTTTCTCGTACCTATAGAGTCCTTAACTGTGTTATTTTTGATTCTTTGTACAAGGCCATTCTGGCCTCCGTTTTGCTTGCCGTTTGCGCCGGCGTGCCTTATTTATCGTTCTGGTCGATATCACATCAGTACTTCAAAGAGAATTACAAAAGTTTTTTTCGTACTCTTTTTTGTACCCATAGAGTACTTAACTGTGTGATTTTTGATTCCTTGTACAAGGCCATTCTGGCCTCCGTTTTGCTTGCCGTTTGCGCCGGCGTTCCTTATTTATCGTTCTGGTCGATATCACATCAGTACTTCAAACAGAATTACAAACGTTTTTTTTCATACTCTTTTTTCATACCCATAGAGTACTTAACTGTGTGATTTTTGATTCCTTGTACAAGGCCATTCTGGCCTCCATTTTGCTTGCCATTTGCGCCGGCGTGCCTTATTTATCGTTCGGTCGATATCACATCGCATACTTCAATGAGAATTACAAACGTTTTTTTCGTACTTTTTTCGTACCCATAGAGTACTTAAGCGTGTGATTTTTGATTCCTTGTACAAGGCCATTCTCGGCCTCCGTATTGCTTGCTGTTTGTGCCGGCATGAATTATTTATCATTCTGGTCGATATCACATCAGTACTTCAAAGAGAATTACAAACGTTTTTTTTCGTACTTTTTTTCGTACCCATAAAGTACTTAATCGTGTGATTTTTGATTCCTTGTACAAGGCCATTCTGGACTCCGTTTAGCTTGCCGTTTGCGCCGGCGTGCCTTATTTATCGTTCTGGTCGATAACACATCAGTACTTCAATGAGAATTACAAACGTTTTTTTTTCGTACTTTTATTTGTACCCATAGAGTACTTAATGGTGTGATTTTTGATTCCTTGTACAAGGCCATTCTGACCTCCGTTTTGCTTGCCGTTTGCGCCGGCGTACCTTATTTATCGTTCTGGTCGATACCACATCAGTACTTCAAAGAGAATTACAAACGCTTTATTTCATACTTTTTTTCGTACCCATAGAGTACTTAATTGTGTGATTTTTGATTACTTGTACAAGGCCATTCTGGCCTCCGTTTTGAATGCCGTTTGCGCCGGAGTGCCTTATTTATCGTTCTGGTCGATATCACATCATTACTTCAAAGAGAATTACAAACGTTTTTTTTCGTACTTTTTTTCATACCCATAGAGTACTTAACTGTGTGATTTTTGATTCTTTGTACAAGGCCATTCTGGCCTCCGTTTTGCTTGCCGTTTGCGTTGGCGTGCCTTATTTATTGTTCTAGTCGATATCACATCGTACTTCAAAGAGAATTACAAACGTTTTTTTTCGTACTTTTTTTCGTACCCATAGAGTACTTAACTGTGTGATTTTTGATTCCGTGTACATGGCGGTTTTTCGTACTTTTTTTCGTACCCATAGAGTACTTAACTGTGTGATTTTTGATTCCTTGTACATGGCCATTCTTTCCTCCGTTTTGCTTGCCGTTTGCGCCGGCGTGCCTTATTTATCATTCTGGTCGATATCACATCAGTACTTCAAAGAGAATTACAAACGTTTTTTTTCGTACTTTTTTTCGTACCCATAGAGTACTTAACCGTCTGATTTTTGTTTCCTTGTACAAGGCCATTCTGGCCTCCGTTTTGCTTGCCGTTTGCGCCGGTGTGCCTTATTAATCGTTCTGGTCGATATCACATCTGTACATCAAAGAGAATTACAAACGTTTTTTTCGTACTCTTTTTTTGTACCCTTAGAGTACTTAACAATGTGATTTTTGATTCCTTGTACAAGGCCATTCTGGCCTCCGTTTTTCTTGCCGTTTGCGCCGGCATGCCTTATTTATCGTTCTGGTCGATATCACATCAGTACTTCAAAGAGAATTACAAATGTTTTTTTTGTATTTTTTTTCGTACCCATAGAGTACTTAACTGTGTGATTTTTGATGCCTTGTACAAGGCCATTCTGGCCTCCGTTTTGCTTGCCGTTTGCGCCGTCGTGCCTTATTTATCGTTCTGGTTGATATCACATCAGTACTTCAAAGAGAATTACAAACGTTTTTTTCGTACTTTTTTTCGTACCCATAGAGTACTTAACTGTGTGATTTTATATTCCTTGTACAAGGCCATTCTGGACTCCGTATTACTTGCCGTTTGCGCCGGCGTGCCTTATTTATCGTTCTGGTCGATATCACATCAGTACTTCAAAGAGAATTAAAAACGTTTTTTTTTCATACTATTTTTCGTACCCATAGAGCACTTAACTGTGTGATTTTTGATTCCTTGTATAGGGCCATTGGCCTCCGTTTTGCATTCCGTTTGCGCCGGCGAACATTATTTATCGTTCTGGTCGATATCACATCAGTACTTCAAAGAGAATTACAAACGTTTTTTTTTTCATACCCATAGAGTACTTAACGGTGTGATTTTTGATTCCTTGTACAAGACCATTCTGGCCTCCGTTTTTCTTGCCGTTTGCGCCGGCGTGCCTTATTTATCGTTCTGGTCGATATCACATCAGTACTTCAAAGAGAATTACAAATGTTTTTTTCGTACTCTTTTTTGTACCAATAGAGTACTTAACGGTGTGATTTTTGATTCCTTGTACAAGGCCATTCTGGCCTCCATTTTTCTTTCCGTTTGCGCCGGCGTGCCTTATTTATCGTTCTGGTCGATATCACATCAGTACTGATATCAGTACTTCAAAGAGAATTACAAACGTTTTTTCCGTACTCTTTTTTGTACCTATTGAGTACTTAACGGTGTGATTTTTGATTCCTTGTACAAGGCCATTCTGGCCTCCGTTTTGCTTTCCGTTTGCGCCGGCGTGCCTTATTTATCATTCTGGTCGATATCACATCAGTACTTCAAAGAGAATTACAAATGTTTTTTTTCGTACTTATTTTTGTACCCATAGAGTACTTAACGGTGTGATTATGGCCTCCGTTTTGCTTGCCGTTTGCGCCGGCGTGCCTTATTTATCATTCTGGTCGATATCACATCAGTACTTCAAAGAGAATTACAAACTTTTTTTTTCGTAACTTATTTTGTACCCATAGAGTACTTAACGGTGTGAATTTTGATTCCTTGTACAAGGCCATTCTGGCCTCCGTTTTGCTCGCCGTTTGCGCCGGCGTGCCTTATTTATCGTTCTGGTCGATATCACGTCAGTACTTCAAAGAGAATTACAAACGTTTTTTTCGTACTTTTTTTTGTACCCACAGAGTACTTAACGGTGTGATTTTTGATACCTTGTACAAGGCCATTCTGGCCTCCGTTTTGCGTGCCGTTTGCGCCGGCGTGCCATATTTATCGTTTTGGTCGATATCACATCAGTACTTCAAAGAGAATTACAAACGTTTTTTTCGTACTCTTTTTTGTACCCATAGAGTACTTAACGGTGTGATTTTTGATTCATTGTACAAGGCCATTCTGGCCTCCGTTTTGCTTGCCGTTTGTGCCGGCGTGCCTTATTTATCGTTCTGGTCGATATCACATCAGTACTTCATAGAGAATTACAAATGTTTTTTTTCGTACTCTTTTTTGTACCTATAGAGTACTTAACGGTGTGATTTTTGATTCCTTGTGCAAGGTCATTCTGGCCTCCGTTTTGCTTGCCGTTTGCGCCGGCGTGCCTTATTTATCATTCTGGTCGATATCAAATCAGTACTTCGAAAAGAATTACAAACGTTTTTTTTTTTACTCTTTTTTGTACCCATAGAGTACTTAACGGTGTGATTTTTGATTCCTTGTACAAGGCCATTCTGGCCGCCGTTTTGCTTGCCGTTTGCGCCGGCGTGCCTTATTTATCATTCTGGTCGACATCACATCAGTACTTCAAAGACAATTACAAACATTTTTTTTCGTACTCTTTTTTGTACCCATAGAGTACTTATCGGTGTGATTTTTGATTCCTTGTACAAGGCCATTCTGGCCTCCGTTTTGCTTGCCGTTTGCGCCGGCATGCCTTATTTATCGTTCTGGTCGATATCACATCAGTACTTCAAAGAGAATTACAAACGTTTTTTTCGTACTTATTTTTGTACCCATAGAGTACTTAACGGTGTGATTCTGGACTCCGATTTGCTTGCCGTTTGCACCGGCGTGGCTTATTTATCGTTCTGGTCGATATCACATCAGTACTTCAAAGAGAATTACAAACGTTTTTTTCATAACTTTTTTTGTACCCATAGAGTACTTAACGGTGTGAATTTTGATTCCTTCTACAAAGTCATTCTGGCCTCCGTTTTGCTTGCCGTTTGCGCCGGCGTGCCTTATTTATCGTTCTGGTCGATATCACGTCAGTACTTCAAAGAGAATTACAAACATTTTTTTCATACTTTTTTTTGTACCCAGAGAGTACGTAACGGTGTGATTTTTGATACCTTGTACAAGGTCATTCTGGCCTCCGTTTTGCTTGTTGTTTGCGCAGGCGTGCCTTATTTATCATTCTGGTCGATATCACATCCGTACTTCAAAGAGAATTACAAACATTTTTTTCGTACTCTTTTTTGTACCCATAGAGTACTTAACGGTGTTATTTTTGATTCCTTGTACAAGGCCATTCTAGCCTCGTTTTGCTTGCCGTTTGCACCGGCGTGCCTTATTTATCGTCATGGCCGATAACACATCAGTAATTCAATGAGAATTACAAATGTTTTTTTTCGTACTTTTTTTCGTACCCATAGAGTACTTAACTGTGTGATTTTTGATTCCTTGTACAAAGCCATTATGGCCTCCGTTTTGCTTGCCGTTTGCACCGGCGTGCCTTATTTATCATTCTGGTCGATATCACATCAGTACTTCAAAGAGAATTACAAACGTTTTTTTTCGTACCCATAGAGTACTTCACTGTGTGATTTTTGATTCCTTGTACAAGACCATTCTGGCCTCCGTTTTGCTTGCCGTTTGCGCCGGCGTGCCTTATTTATCGTTCTGGTCGATATCACATCAGTACTTCAAAGAGAATTACAAACGTTTTTTTCGTACTCTTTTTTGTACCCATAGAGTACTTAACGGTGTGATTTTTGATTCCTTGTACAAGGCCATTCTGGCCTCCGTTTTGCTTGCCGTTTGCGCCGGCGTGCCTTATTTATCGTTCTGGTCGATATCACATCAGTACTTCAAAGAGAATTACAAACGTTTTTTCCGTACTCTTTTTTGTACCAATAGAGTACTTAACGGTGTGATTTTTGATTCCTTGTACAAGGCCATTTTGGCCTCCGTTTTGCTTGCCGTTTGCGCCGGCGTGCCTTATTTATCATTCTGGTCGATATCACATCAGTACTTCAAAGAGAATTACAAATGTTTTTTTCGTACTTATTTTTGTTCCTATAGAGTACTTAACGGTGTGATTCTGGCCTCCATTTTGCTTGCCGTTTGCGCCGGCGTGCCTTATTTATCGTTCTGGTCGATATCACATCAGTACTTCAAAGAGAATTACAAACGTTTTTTTTCGTACCCATAAAGTACTTAAGTGTGTGATTTTTGATTCCTTGTACAAGGCCATTCTGGACTCCGTTTTTCTTGCCGTTTGCGCCGGCGTGCCTTATTTATCGTTCTGGTCGATAACACATCAGTACTTCAATGAGAATTACAAACGTTTTTTTTCGTACTCTTATTTGTACCCATAGAGTACTTAACGGTGTGATTTTTGATTCCTTGTACAAGGCCATTCTGACCTCCGTTTTGCTTGCCGTTTGCACCGGCGTACCTTGTTTATCGTTCTGGTCGATACCACATCAGTACTTCAAAGAGAATTACAAACGCTTTATTTCATACTTTTTTTCGTACCCATAGAGTACTTAACTGTGTGATTTTTGATTACTTGTACAAGGCCATCCTGGCCTCCGTTTTGAATGCCGTTTGCGCCGGCGTGCCTTATTTATCGTTCTGGTCGATATCACATCCGTACTTCAAAGAGAATTACAAAGGTTTTTTTTCATACTTTTTTCGTACTGTGTGATTTTTTATTCCTTGTACAAGGAAATTCTGGCCTCCGTTTTGCTTGCCGTTTGCGCCGTCGTGCCTTATTTATCGTTCTGGTCGATATCACATCAGTACTTCAAAGAGAATTACAAACATTTTTTTTCGTACTTTTTTTCGTACACATATAGTACTTAACGCGTGTGATTTTTGATTCCTTGTACAAGGCCATTCTGGCCACCGTATTGCTTGCCGTTTGCGCCGGAGTGCCTTATTTATCGTTCTGGTCGATATCACATCAGTACTTCAAAGAGAATTATAAACGTTTTTTTCGTACTTCTTTTCGTACCCATAGAGTACTTAACTGTGTGATTTTTGATTCCTTGTACAAGGCCATTCTGGCCTCCGTTTTGCTTGCCGTTTGCGTTGGCGTGCCTTATTTATCGTTCTAGTCGATATCACATCAGTACTTTAAAGAGAATTACAAACGTTTTTTTCGTACCCATAGAGTACTTAACTGTGTGATTTTTGATTCCTTGTACAAGGCGGTTTTTCGTACTTTCTTTCGTACCCATAGAGTACTTAACTGTGTGATTTTTGATTCCTTGTACAAGGCCATTCTTTCCTCCGTTTTGCTTGCCGTTTGCGCCGGCATGCCTTATTTATCATTCTGGTCGATATCACATCAATACTTCAAAGAGAATTATAAACGTTTTTTTTCGTACTTATTTTTGTACCCATAGAGTACTTAACGATGTGATTCTAGACTCCGATTTGCTTGCCGTTTGCACCGGCGTGGCTTATTTATCGTTTTGGACGATATCACATCAGTACTTCAAAGAGAATTACAAACGTTTTTTTTCGTAACTTTTTTTGTACCCATAGAGTACTTAACGGTGTGAATTTTGATTCCTTGTACAAGGCCATTCTGGCCTCCGTTTAGCTTGCCGTTTGCGCCGGCGTGCCTTATTTATCGTTCTAGTCGATATCACGTCAGTACTTCAAAGAGAATTACAAACATTTTTTTTCATAATTTTTTTTGTACCCAGAGAGTACGTAACGGTGTGATTTTTGATACCTTGTACAAGGTCATTCTGGCCTCCGTTTTGCTTGCTGTTTGCGCAGGCGTGCCTTATTTATCGTTCTGGTCGATATCACATCCGTACTTCAAAGAGAATTACAAACATTTTTTTCATACTCTTTTTTGTACCCATAGAGTACTTAACGGTGTTATTTTTGATTCCTTGTACAAGGCCATTCTGGCCTCCGTTTTGCTTGCCGTTTGCGCCGGCGTGCCTTATTTATCGTTCTGGTCAATATCACATCAGTACTTCAAAGAGAATTACAAACGTTTTTTCCGTACTCTTTTTTGTACATATAGAGTACTTAACGGTGTGATTTTTGATTCCTTGTACAAGGCCATTTTGGCCTCCGTTTTGCTTGCGGTTTTTGCCGGCGTGCCTTATTTATCATTCTGGTCGTATCACATCAGTACTTCAAAGAGAATTACAAATGTTTTTTTTCGTACTTATTTTTGTACCCATAGAGTACTTAACGGTGTGATTCTAGCCTCCGTTTTGCTTGCCGTTTGCGGCGGCGTGCCTTATTTATCGTTCTGGTCGATATCACATCAGTACTTCAAAGAGAATTACAAACGTTTTTTTTCGTACTTTTTTTCGTACCCATAAAGTACTTAACTGTGTGATTTTTTATTCCTTGTACAAGGCCATTCTGGACTCCGTTTTGCTTGCCGTTTGCGCCGGCGTGCCTTATTTATCGTTCTGGTCGATAACACATCAGTACTTCAATGAGAATTACAAACGTTTTTTTCGTACTTTTATTTGTACCCATAGAGTACTTAACGGTGTGATTTTTGATTCCTTGTACAAGGCCATTCTGACCTCCGTTTTGCTTGCCGTTTGCGCCGGCGTACCTTATTTATCGTTCTGGTCGATACCACATCAGTACTTCAAAGAGAATTACAAACGCTTTATTTCATACTTTTTTTCGTACCCATAGAGTACTTAACTGTGTGATTTTTGATTACTTGTACAAGGCCATTCTGGCCTCCGTTTTGAATGCCGTTTGCGCCGGCGTGCCTTATTTATCGTTCTGGTCGATATCACATCCGTACTTCAAAGAGAATTACAAAGGTTTTTTTTTCATACTTTTTTCGTACTGTGTGATTTTTGATTCCTTGTACAAGGCAATTCTGGCCTCCGTTTTGCTTGCCGTTTGCGCCGTCGTGCCTTATTTATCGTTCTGGTCGATATCACATCAGTACTTCAAAGATAATTACAAACGTTTTTTTTCGTACTTTTTTTCGTACACATATAGTACTTAACTGTATGATTTTTGATTCCTTGTACAAGGCCATTCGGCCTCCGTATTGCTTGCCGTTTGCGCCGGAGTGCCTTATTTATCGTTCGGTCGATATCACATCGTACTTCAAAGAGAATTACAAACGTTTTTTTTTCGTACTTTTTTTCGTACCCATAGAGTACTTAAGCTCGTGTGATTTTTGATTCCTTGTATAAGGCCATTACGGCCTCCGTTTTGCATGCCGTTTGCGTTGGCGTGCCTTATTTATCGTTCTAGTCGATATCACATCAGTACTTCAAAGGGAATAACAAACTTTTTTTTTCGTACCCATAGAGTACTTAACTGTGTGATTTTTGATTCATTGTACAAGGCGGTTTTTCGTACTTGTTTTCGTACCCATAGAGTACTTAACTGTGTGATTTTTGATTCCTTGTACAAGGCCATTCTTTTCTCCGTTTTGCTTGCCGTTTGCGCCGGCATGCCTTATTTATCGTTCTGGTCGATATCACATCAGTACTTCAAAGAGAATTACAAACGTTTTTTTTCGTACTTATTTTTGTACCCATAGAGTACGTAACGGTGTGATTCTGGACTCCGATTTGCTTGTCGTTTGCACCGGCGTGGCTTATTTATCGTTCTGGTCGATATCACATCAGTACTTCAAAGAGAATTACAAACGTTTTTTTTCGTAACTTTTTTTGTACCCATAGAGTACTTAACGGTGTGAATTTTGATTCCTTGTACAAGGCCATTCTGGCCTCCGTTTTGCTTGCCGTTTGCGCCGGCGTGCCTTATTTATCGTTCTGTTCGATATCACGTCAGTAATTCAAAGAGAATTACAAACATTTTTTTTCATACTTTTTTTTGTACCCAGAGAGTACGTAACAGTGTGATTTTTGATACCTTGTACAAGGTCATTCTGGCCTCCGTTTTGCTTGCTGTTTGCGCAGGCGTGCCTTATTTATCGTTCGGTCGATATCACATCCGTACTTCAAAGAGAATTACAAACATTTTTTTCGTACTCTTTTTCGTACCCATAGAGTACTTAAGCGTGTGATTTTTGATTCCTTGTACAAGGCCATTCGGCCTCCGTTTTGCTTGCCGTTTGCACCGGCGTGCCTTATTTATCATTCTGGTCGATATCACATCAGTACTTCAAAGAGAATTACAAACATTTTTTTTCGTACCCATAGAGTACTTAAGCGTGTGATTTTTGATTCCTTGTACAAGACCATTCGGCCTCCGTTTTGCTTGCCGTTTGCGCCGGCGTGCCTTATTTATCGTTCTGGTCGATATCACATCAGTACTTCAAAGAGAATTACAAACGTTTTTTTTTCGTACTCTTTTTTGTACCCATAGAGTACTTAACGGTGTGATTTTTGATTCCTTGTACATGGCCATTCTGGCCTCCGTTTTGCTTGCCGTTTGCGCCGGCGTGCCTTATTTATCGTTCTGGTCGATATCACATCAGTACTTCAAAAAGAATTACAAACGTTTTTTCCGTACTCTTTTTTGTACCTATAGAGTACTTAACGGTGTGATTTTTGAATCCTTGTACAAGGCCATTTTGGCCTCCGTTTTGCTTGCCGTTTGCGCCGGCGTGCCTTATTTATCATTCTGGTCGATATCACATCAGTACTTCAAAGAGAATTACAAATGTTTTTTTTTCGTACTTATTTTTGTACCCATAGAGTACTTAACGGTGTGATTATGGCCTCCGTTTTGCTTGCCGTTTGCGCCGGCGTGCCTTATTTATCGTTCCGGTCGATATCACATCAGTACTTCAAAGAGAATTACAAACGTTTTTTTTCGTACTTTTTTTCGTACCCATAAAGTACTTAACTGTGTGATTTTTGATTCCTTGTACAAGGCCATTCTGGACTCCGTTTTGCTTGCCGTTTGCGCCGGCGTGCCTTATTTATCGTTCTGGTCGATAACACATCAGTACTTCAATGAGAATTACAAACGTTTTTTTCGTACTTTTATTTGTACCCATAGAGTACTTAACGGTGTGATTTTTGATTCCTTGTACAAGGCCATTCTGACCTCCGTTTTGCTTGCCGTTTGCGCCGGCGTACCTTATTTATCGTTCTGGTCGATACCACATCATTACTTCAAAGAGAATTACAAACGCTTTATTTCATACTTTTTTTCGTACCCATAGAGTACTTAACTGTGTGATTTTTGATTACTTGTACAAGGCCATTCTGGCCTCCGTTTTGAATGCCGTTTGCGCCGGCGTGCCTTATTTATCGTTCTGGTCGATATCACATCCGTACTTCGAAGAGAATTACAAAGGTTTTTTTTTCATACTTTTTTCGTACTGTGTGATTTTTGATTCCTTGTACAAGGCAATTCTGGCCTCCGTTTTGCTTGCCGTTTGCGCCGTCGTGCCTTATTTATCGTTCTGGTCGATATCACATCAGTACTTCAAAGAGAATTACAAACGTTTTTTTTTCGTACTTTTTTTCGTACACATATAGTACTTACTGTGTGATTTTTGATTCCTGGTACAAGGCCATTCTGGCCTCCGTATTGCATGCCGTTTGCGCCGGAGTGCCTTATTTATCGTTCTGGTCGATATCACATCGTACTTCAAAGAGAATTACAAACGTTTTTTTTCGTACTTTTTTCGTACCCATAGAGTACTTAACTGTGTGATTTTTGATTCCTTGTACAAGGCCATTCTGGCCTCCGTTTTGCTTGCCGTTTGCGTTGGCGTGCCTTATTTATCGTTCTAGTCGATATCACATCAGTACTTCAAAGAGAATTACAAACGTTTTTTTTCGTACTTTTTTTCGTACCCATAGAGTACTTAACTGTGTGATTTTTGATTCCTTGTACAAGGCGGTTTTTCGTACTTTTTTTCGTACCCATAGAGTACTTAACTGTGTGATTTTTGATTCCTTGTACAAGGCCATTCTTTCCTCCATTTTGCTTGCAGTTTGCGCCGGCGTGCCTTATTTATCGTTCTAGTCGATATCACATCAGTACTTCAAAGAGAATTACAAACGTTTTTTTTTGTACTTTTTTTCATACCCATGGAGTACTTAACTGTGTGATTTTTGATTCCTTGTACAAGGCCATTCTGGCCTCCGTTTTGCTTGCCGTTTGCGCAGGCGTGCCTTATTTATCATTCTGGTCGATATCACATCGGTACTTCAAAGAGAATTACAAACGTTTTATTTCGTACTTTTTCGTACCCTTAGACTACCTAAGCGTGTGATATTTGATTCCTTGTACAAGGCCATTCGGCCTCCGTTTTTCTTGCCGTTTGCGCCGGCGTGCCTTATTTATCGTTCGGTCGATATCACATCAGTACTTCAAAGAGAATTACAAACATTTTTTTTCGTACTTTTTTTCGTACCCATAGAGTACTTAACTGTGTGATTTTTGATTCCTTGTACAAGGCCATTCTGGCCTCCGTTTGCGCCGGCGTGCCTTATTTATCGTTCTGGTCGATATCACGTCAGTACTTCAAAGAGAATTACAAACATTTTTTTTCGTACTTTTTTTGTACCCAGAGAGTACGTAACGGTGTGATTTTTGATACCTTGTACAAGGTCATTCTGGCCTCCGTTTTGCTTGCCGTTTGCGCCGGCGTGCCTTATTTATCGTTCTGGTCGATATCACATCAGTACTTCAAAGAGAATTACAAACGTTTTTTTCGTACTCTTTTTTGTACCAATAGAGTACTTAACGGTGTGATTTTTGATTCCTTGTACAAGGCCATTCTGGCCTCCGTTTTGCTTGCCGTTTGCGCCGGCGTGCCTTATTTATCGTTCTGGTCGATATCACATCAGGACTGATATCAGTACTTCAAAGAGAATTACAAACGTTATTTCCGTACTCTTTTTGTACCTATTGAGTACTTAACGGTGTGATTTTTGATTCCTTGTACAAGGCCATTCTGGCCTCCGTTTTGCTTTCCGTTTGCGCCGGCGTGCCTTATTTATCATTCTGGTCGATATCACATCAGTACTTCAAAGAGAATTACAAATGTTTTTTTTCGTAGTTATTTTTGTACCCATAGAGTACTTAACGGTGTGATTCTGACCTCCGTTTTGCTTGCCGTTTACGCCGGCATGCCTTATTTATCATTCTGGTCGATATCACATCAGTACTTCAAAGAGAATTACAAACTTTTTTTTTCGTAACTTTTTTTGTACCCATAGAGTACTTAACGGTGTGAATTTTGATTCCTTGTACAAGGCCATTCTGGCCTCCGTTTTGCTTGCCGTTTGCGCCGGCGTGCCTTATTTATCGTTCTGGTCGATATCACGTCAGTACTTCAAAGAGAATTACAAATGATTTTTTACGTACTTTTTTTTGTACCCACAGAGTACTTAACGGTGTGATTTTTGATACCTTGTACAAGGCCATTCTGGCCTCCGTTTTGCGTGCCGTTTGCGCCGGCATGCCATATTTATCGTTCTGGTCGATATCACATCAGTACTTCAAAGAGAATTACAAACGTTTTTTTCGTACTCTTTTTTATACCCATAGAGTACTTAACGGTGTGATTTTTGATTCATTGTACAAGGCCATTCTGGCCTCCGTTTTGCTTGCCGTTTGTGCCGGCGTGCCTTATTTATCGTTCTAGTCGATATCACATCAGTACTTCAAAGAGAATTACAAACGTTTTTTTTTCGTACTCTTTTTTGTACCTATAGAGTACTTAACGGTGTGATTTTTGATTCCTTGTACAAGGTCATTCTGGCCTCCGTTTTGCTTGCCGTTTGCGCCGGCGTGCCTTATTTATCATTCTGGTCGATATCAAATCAGTTCTTCGAAAAGAATTACAAACGTTTTTTTTCGTACTCTTTTTTGTACCCATAGAGCACTTAACGGTGTGATTTTTGATTCCTTGTACAAGGCCATTCTGGCCGCCGTTTTGCTTGCCGTTTGTGCCGGCGTGCCTTATTTATCATTCTGGTCGACATCTCATCAGTACTTCAAAGAGAATTACAAACATTTTTTTTCGTACTCTTTTTTGTACCCATAGAGTACTTATCGGTGTGATTTTTGATTCCTTGTACAAGGCCATTCTGGCCTCCGTTTTTCTTGCCGTTTGCGCCGGCATGCCTTATTTATCGTTCTGGTCGATATCACATCAGTACTTCAAAGAGAATTACAAATGTTTTCTTTCGTACTTATTTTTGTACCCATAGAGTACTTAACGGTGTGATTCTGGACTCCGATTTGCTTGCCGTTTGCACCGGCGTGGCTTATTTATCGTTCTGGTCGATATCACATCAGTACTTCAAAGAGAATTACAAACGTTTTTTTTCGTAACTTTTTTTGTACCCATAGAGTACTTAACGGTGTGAATTTTGATTCCTTGTACAAGGCCATTCTGGCCTCCGTTTTGCTTGCCGTTTGCGCCGGCGTGCCTTATTTATCGTTCTGGTCGATATCACGTCAGTACTTCAAAGAGAATTACAAACATTTTTTTCATACTTTTTTTTTGTACCTAGAGAGTACGTAACGGTGTGATTTTTGATACCTTGTACAAGGTCATTCTGGCCTCCGTTTTGCTTGCCGTTTGCGCCGGCGTGCCTTATTTATCGTTCTGGTCGATATCACATCCGTACTTCAAAGAGAATTACAAACATTTTTTTCGTACTCTTTTTTGTACCCATAGAGTACTTAACGGTGTTATTTTTTATTCCTTGTACAAGGCCATTCTGGCCTCCGTTTTGCTTGCCGTTTGCGCCGGCGTGCCTTATTTATCGTCATGGTCGATAACACATCAGTAATTCAATGAGAATTACAAACGTTTTTTTTTCGTACTTTTTTACGTACCCATAGAGTACTTAACTGTGTGATTTTTGATTCCTTGTACAAGGCCATTCTGGCCTCCGTTTAGCTTGCAGTTTGCACCGGCGTGCCTTATTTATCATTCTGGTCGATATCACATCAGTACTTCAAAGAGAATTACAAACGTTTTTTTTCGTACCCATAGAGTACTTAACTGTGTGATTTTTGATTCCTTGTACAAGACCATTCTGGCCTCCGTTTTGCTTGCCTTTTGCGCCGGCGTGCCTTATTTATCGTTCTGGTCGATATCACATCAGTACTTCAAAGAGAATTACAAATGTTTTTTTTGTACTCTTTTTTGTACCCATAGAGTACTTAACGGTGTGATTTTTGATTCCTTGTACAAGGCCATTCTGGCCTCCGTTTTGCTTGCCGTTTGCGCCGGCGTGCCTTATTTATTGTTCTGGTCGATATCACATCAGTACTTCAAAGAGAATTACAAACGTTTTTTCCGTACTCTTTTTTGTACCTATAGAGTACTTAACGGTGTGATTTTTGATTCCTTGTACAAGGCCATTTTGGCCTCCGTTTTGCATGCCGTTTGCGCCGGCGTGCCTTATTTATCATTCTGGTCGATATCACATCAGTACTTCAAAGAGAATTACAAATGTTTTTTTTCGTACTTATTTTTGTACCCATAGAGTACTTAACGGTGTGATTCTGGCCTCCGTTTTGCTTGCCGTTTGCGCCGGCGTGCCTTATTTATCGTTCTGGTCGATATCACATCAGTACTTCAAAGAGAATTACAAACGTTTTTTTTTCGAACTTTTTTTCGTACCCATAAAGTACTTAACGGTGTGATTTTTGATTCTTGTACAAGGCCATTCGGCCTCCGTTTTGCTTGCCGTTTGCGCCGGCGTGCCTTATTTATCGTTCCGGTCGATATCACATCAGTACTTCAAAGAGAATTACAAACGTTTTTTTCGTACTCTTTTTTGTACCCATAGAGTACTTAACGGTGTGATTTTTGATTCCTTGTACAAGGCCATTACGGCCTCCGTTTTGCTTGCCGTTTGCGCCGGCGTGCCTTATTTATCGTTCTGGTCGATATCACATCAGTACTTCAAAGAGAATTACAAACGTTTTTTCCGTACTCTTTTTTGTACCTATAGAGTACTTAACGGTGTGATTTTTGATTCCTTGTACAAGGCCAATTTGGCCTCCGTTTTGCTTGCCGTTTGCGCCGGCGTGCCTTATTTATCATTCGGTCGATATCACATCAGTACTTCAAAGAGAATTACAAATGTTTTTTTTCGTACTTATTTTTGTACCCGTAGAGTACTTAACGGTGTGATTCTGGCCTCCGTTTTGCTTGCCGTTTGCGCCGGCGTGCCTTATTTATCATTCTGGTCGATATCACATCAGTACTTCAAAGAGAATTACAAACGTTTTTTTTCGTACTTTTTTTCGTACCCATAAAGTACTTAAGCGTGTGATTTTTGATTCCTTGTACAACGCCATTCTGGACTCCGTTTTGCTTGCCGTTTGCGCCGGCGTGCCTTATTTATCGTTCTGGTCGATAACACATCAGTACTTCAATGAGAATTACAAACGTTTTTTTTCGTACTTTTATTTGTACCCATAGAGTACTTAACGGTGTGATTTTTTATTCCTTGTACAAGGCCATTCTGACCTCCGTTTTGCTTGCCGTTTGCGCCGGCGTACCTTATTTATCGTTCTGGTCGATACCACATAAGTACTTCAAAGAGAATTACAAACGCTTTATTTCATACTTTTTTTCGTACCCATAGAGTACTTAACTGTGTGATTTTCAATTACTTGTACAAGGCCATTATGGCCTCCGTTTTGCTTTCCGTTTGCGCCGGCGTGCCTTATTTATCATTCAGGTCGATATCACATCAGTACTTCAAAGAGAATTACAAATGTTTTTTTTCGTACTTATTTTTGTACCCATAGAGTACTTAACAATGTGATTCTGGCCTCCGTTTTGCTTGCCGTTTACGCCGGCGTGCCTTATTTATCACTCTGGTCGATATCACATCAGTACTTCAAAGAGAATTACAAACTTTTTTTTCGTAACTTTTTTTGTACCCATAGAGTACTTAACGGTGTGAATTTTGATTCCTTCTACAAGGCCATTCTGGCCTCCGTTTTGCTTGCCGTTTGCGCCGGCGGGCCTTATTTATCGTTCTGGTCGATATCACGTCAGTACTTCAAAGAGAATTACAAACGTTTTTTTTCGTACTTTTTTTTTGTACCCACATAGTACTTAACGGTGTGATTTTTGATACCTTGTACAAGGCCATTCTGGCCTCCGTTTTGCGTGCCGTTTGCGCCGGCGTGCCATATTTATCGTTCTTGTCGATATCACATCAGTACTTCAAAGAGAATTACAAACGTTTTTTTCGTACTCTTTTTTGTACCCATAGAGTACTTAACGGTGTGATTTTTGATTCATTGTACAAGGCCATTCTGGCCTCCGTTTTGCTTGCCGATTGTGCCGGTGTGCCTTATTTTTCGTTCTGGTCGATATCACATCAGTACTTCAAAGAGAATTACAAACGTTTTTTTTCGTACTTTTTTTCGTACCCATAAAGTACTTAACTGTGTGATTTTTGATTCCTTGTACAAGGCCATTCTGGCCGCCGTTTTGCTTGCCGTTTGCGCCGGCGTGCCTTATTTATCATTCTGGTCGATATCACATCAGTACTTCAAAGAGAATTACAAATGTTTTTTTTCGTACTTATTTTTGTACCCATAGAGTACTTAACGGTGTGATTCTGGCCTCCGTTTTGCTTGCCGTTTACGCCGGCGTGCCTTATTTATCATTCTAGTCGATATCACATCAGTACTTCAAAGAGAATTACAAACTTTTGTTTTCGTAACTTTTTTTGTACCCATAGAGTACTTAACGGTGTGAATTTTGATTCCTTGTACAAGGCCATTCTGGCCTCCGTTTTGCTTGCCGTTTGCGCCGGCGTGCCTTATTTATCGTTCTGGTCGATATCACGTCAGTACTTCAAAGAGAATTACAAACGTTTTTTTTCGTACTTTTTTTTTGTACCCACAGAGTACTTAAAGGTGTGATTTTTGATACCTAGTACAAGGCCATTCTGGCCTCCGTTTTGCGTGCCGTTTGCGCCGGCGTGCCATATTTATCGTTCTTGTCGATATCACATCAGTACTTCAAAGAGAATTACAAATGTTTTTTTTTTCGTAACTCTTTTTTGTACCCATAGAGTACTTAACGGTGTGAATTTTGATTCCTTGTACAAGGTCATTCTGGCCTCCGTTTTGCTTGCCGTTTGCGCCGGCGTGCCTTATTTATCATTCTGGTCGATATCAAATCAGTACTTCAAAAAGAATAACAAACGTTTTTTTCGTACTCTTTTTTGTACCCATAGAGTACTTAACGGTGTGATTTTTGATTCCTTGTACAAGGCCATTCTGGCCGCCGTTTTGCTAGCCGTTTGCGCCGGCATGCCTTATTTATCATTCTGGTCGACATCACATCAGTACTTCAAAGAGAATTACAAACATTTTTTTTTCGTACTCTTTTTTGTACCCATAGAGTACTTATCGGTGTGATTTTTTATTCCTTGTACAAGGCCATTCTGGCCTCCGTTTTGCATGCCGTTTGCGCCGGCATGCCTTATTTATCGTTCTGGTCGATATCACATCAGTACTTCAAAGAGAATTACAAACGTTTTTTTTCGTACTTATTTTTGTACCCATAGAGTACTTAACGGTGATTTTTGATTCCTTGTACAAGGACTCCGATTTGCTTGCCGTTTGCACCGGCGTGGCTTATTTATCGTTCTGGTCGATATCACATCAGTAATTCAAAGAGAATTACAAACGTTTTTTTTTCGTAACTTTTTTTGTACCCATAGAGTACTTAACGGTGTGATTTTTGATTCCTTGTACAAGGCCATTCTGGCCTCCGTTTTGCTTGCCGTTTGCGCCGGCGTGCCTTATTTATCGTTCTGGTCGATATCACGTCAGTACTTCAAAGAGAATTAAAAACATTTTTTTTCATACTTTTTTTTGTACCCAGAGAGTACGTAACGGTGTGATTGGTCATTCTGGCCTCCGTTTTGCTTGCCGTTTGCGCCGGCGTGCCTTATTTATCGTTCTGGTCGATATCACATCCGTACTTCAAAGAGAATTACAAACATTTTTTTTCGTACTCTTTTTTGTACCCATAGAGTACTTAACGGTGTGATTTTTGATTCCTTGTACAAGGCCATTATGGCCTCCGTTTTGCTTTCCGTTTGCACCGGCGTGCCTTATTTATCGTCATGGTCGATATCACATCAGTATTCAAAGAGAATTACAAACGTTTTTTTCGTACTTTTTTTCGTACCCATAGAGTACTTAACGCGTGTGATTTTTGATTCCTTGTACAAGGCCATTCGGCCTCCGTTTTGCTTGCCGTTTGCGCCGGCGTGCCTTATTTATCATTCGGTCGATATCACATGCGTACTTCAAAGAGAATTACAAACGTTTTTTTTCGTACTTTTTTTCGTACCCATAGAGTACTTAACTGTGTGATTTTTGATTCCTTGTACAAGGCCATTCGGGCCTCCGTTTTGCTTGCCGTTTGCGCCGGCGTGCCTTATTTATCGTTCGGGTCGATATCACATCGGTACTTCAAAGAGAATTACAAACGTTTTTTTCGTACTCTTTTTTGTACCCATAGTTAACGGTGTGATTTTTGATTCCTTGTACAAGGCCATTCGGCCTCCGTTTTGCTTGCCGTTTGCGCCGGCGTGCCTTATTTATCGTTCGGTCGATATCACATCGTACTTCAAAGAGAATTACAAACGTTTTTTTTTCGTACTTTTTTTGTACCCATAGAGTACTTAACGGTGTGATTTTTGATTCCTCTTACAAGGCCATTTTGGCCTCCGTTTTGCTTGCCGTTTGCGCCGGCGTGCCTTATTTATCGTTCGGTCGATATCACATCGTACTTCAAAGAGAATTACAAACTTTTTTTTTCGTACTTTTTTTGTACCCATAAAGTACTTAACGTGTGATTTTTGATTCCTTGTACAAGGCCATTACGGACTCCGTTTTGCTTGCCGTTTGCGCCGGCGTGCCTTATTTATCGTTCGGTCGATATCACATCGTACTTCAAAGAGAATTACAAAATTTTTTTTCGTACTTTTTTTGTACCCATAGAGTACTTAACGGTGTGATTTTTGATTCCTTGTACAAGCCATTCGACCTCCGTTTTGCTTGCCGTTTGCGCCGGCGTGCCTTATTTATCGTTCGGTCGATATCACATCGTACTTCAAAGAGAATTACAAAACTTTTTTTCGTACTTTTTTTCGTACCCATAGAGTACTTAACGGTGTGATTTTTGATTACTTGTACAAGGCCATTCGGCCTCGTTTTGAATGCCGTTTGCGCCGGCGTGCCTTATTTATCGTTCGGTCGATATCACATCGTACTTCAAAGAGAATTACAAAGGTTTTTTCATACATTGTTTTGTACCGAGTACTTAACGGTGTGATTTTTGATTCCTTGTACAAGGCCATTCGGCCTCCGTTTTGCTTGCCGTTTGCGCCGGCGTGCCTTATTTATCGTTCGGTCGATATCACATCGTACTTCAAAGAGAATTACAAACGTTTTTTTTCGTTTTTTCCGTACCCATAGAGTACTTAACGTGTGATTTTTGATTCCTTGTACAAGGCCATTCGGCCTCCGTTTTGCTTGCCGTTTGCGCCGGCGTGCCTTATTTATCGTTCGGTCGATATCACATCAGTACTTCAAAGAGAATTACAAACGTTTTTTTTTGTACTTTTTTTCGTACCCATAGAGTACTTAACGGTGTGATTTTTGATTCCTTGTACAAGGCCATTCGGCCTCCGTTTTGCTTGCCGTTTGCGCCGGCGTGCCTTATTTATCGTTCGGTCGATATCACATCGTACTTCAAAGAGAATTACAAACGTTTTTTTTTTCGTACTTTTTTGTACCCATAGAGTACTTAACGGTGTGATTTTTGATTCCTTGTACAAGGCCATTCGGCCTCCGTTTTGCTTGCCGTTTGCGCCGGCGTGCCTTATTTATCGTTTAGTCGATATCACATCGGTACTTCAAAGAGAATTACAAACGTTTTTTTTTGTACTTTTTTTGTACCCATAGAGTACTTAACGCGTGTGATTTTTGATTCCTTGTACAAGGCCATTCGGCCTCCGTTTTGCTTGCCGTTTGCGCCGGCGTGCCTTATTTATCGTTCGGTCGATACACACGTACTTCAATGAGAATTACAAACGTTTTTTTTCGTACTTTTTTTGTACCCATAGAGTACTTAACGGTGTGAATTTTGATTCCTTGTACAAGGCCATTCTGGCCTCCGTTTTGCATGCCGTTTGCGCCGGCGTGCCTTATTTATCGTTCGGTCGATATCTCATCGTACTTCAAAGAGAATTACAAACAATTTTTTTGGTACTTTTTTTGTACCCATAGAGTACTTAACGGTGAGATTTTTGATTCCTTGTACAAGGCCATTCGGCCTCCGTTTTGCTTGCCGTTTGCGCCGGCGTGCCTTATTTATCGTTCGGTCGATATCACATCGTACTTCAAAGAGAATTACAAACGTTTTTTTTCGTACTTTTTTTGTACCCATAGAGTACTTAACGGTGTGATTTTTGATTCCTTGTACAAGGCCATTCGCCTCCGTTTTGCTTGCCGTTTGCGCCGGCGTGCCTTATTTATCGTTCGGTCGATATCACATCGTACTTCAAAGAGAATTACAAACGTTTTTTTTCGTACTCTTTTTTGTACCCATAGAGTACTTAACGGTGTGATTTTTGATTCCTTGTACAAGGCCATTCGCCTCCGTTTTGCTTGCCGTTTGCGCCGGCGTACCTTATTTATCGTTCTGGTCGATACCACATCAGTACTTCAAAGAGAATTACAAACGTTTTTTTCGTACTTTTTTTGTACCCATAGAGTACTTAACGGTGTGATTTTTGATTCCTTGTACAAGGCCATTATGGCCTCCGTTTTCCTTGCCGTTTGCGCCGGCGTGCCTTATTTATCGTTCTGGTCGATATCACATCAGTACTTCAAAGAGAATTACAAACGTTTTTTTCGTACTTTTTTTGTACCCATAGAGTACTTAACGTGTGATTTTTGATTCCTTGTACAAGGCCATTCGCCTCCGTTTTGCTTGCCGTTTGCGCCGGCGTGCCTTATTTATCGTTATGGACGATATCACTAGTACTTCAAAGAGAATTACAAACTTTTTTTTCGTACTCTTTTTTGTACCCATAGAGTACTTAACGGTGTGATTTTTGATTCCTTGTACAAGGCCATTCTAGCCTCCGTTTTGCTTGCCGTTTGTGCCGGCGTGCCTTATTTATCGTTCTGGTCGATATCACATCAGTACTTCAAAGAGAATTACAAACTTTTTTTTCGTACTCATTTTTGTACCCATAGAGTACTTAACGGTGTGATTTTTGATTCCTTGTACAAGGCCATTCTGGCCTCCGTTTTGCTGGCCGTTTGCGCCGGCGTGCCTTATTTATCGTTCTGGTCGATATCACATATCGTAATTCAAAGAGAATTACAAACGTTTTTTTCGTACTTATTTTTGTACCCATAGTACTTATCGGTGTGATTTTGATTCCTTGTACAAGGTCATTCGGCATCCGTTTTGCTTGCCGTTTGTGCCGGCGTGCCTTATTTATCGTTAGTCGATATCACATCAGTACTTCAAAGAGAATTACAAACTTTTTTTTTCGTAACTTTTTTTGTACCCATAGAGTACTTAACGGTGTGAATTTTGATTCCTTGTACAAGGCCATTTTGGCCTCCGTTTTGCTTTGCCGTTTGCGCCGGCGTGCCTTATTTATCGTTCTGGTCGATATCACATTAGTACTTCAAAGAGAATTACAAAAGTTTTTTTTCGTACTTTTTTTGTACCCATAGAGTACTTAACGGTGTGATTTTTGATACCTTGTACAAGGCCATTCTGGCCTCCGTTTTGCTTGCCGTTTGCGCCGGCGTGCCTTATTTATCGTTCCGGTCGATATCACATCAGTACTTCAAAGAGAATTAAAAACGTTTTTTCGTACTTTTTTTTCATACCCATAGAATACTTACCGGTGTGATTTTTGATTCCTTGAACAAGGCCATTCTGGCCTCCGTTTTGCTTTCTGTTTGCGCCGGCATGCCTTATTTATCGTTCTGGTCGATAACATATCAGTACTTCAATGAGAATTACAAACGTTTTTTTTCGTACATTGTTTTGTACCCATAGAGTACTTAACGGTGTGATTTTTGATTCCTTGTACAAGGCCATTCTGACCTCCGTTTTGCTTGCCGTTTGCGCCGGCGTACCTTATTTATCGTTTTGGTCGATACCACATTAGTACTTCAAAGAGAATTACAAACGTTTTTTTTTTTTTCGTACCCATAGAGTACTTAACTGTGTGATTTTTGATTCCTTGTATAAGGCCATTCTGGCCTCCGTTTTGCTTGCCGTTTGTGCCGGCGTGCCTTATTTATCGTTCGGTCGATATCACATCGTACTTCAAAGAGAATTACAAACGTTTTTTTTCGTACTTTTTTTCGTACCCATAGAGTACTTAACTGTGTGATTTTTGATTCCTTGTACAAGGTGATAGCAATCTGATTGTAGGATCTAGATCAAAGCTTCGACTTTTATTGATTCAACAATTGATTTAAGCTTATACGAATTCAAGCTAGGTTTTTCCGATCTGATTGTATAAAACGTGGACTATTTGGAAATAAAACGAAAGTAACAACAATAATCAATCTCTGATTATTGTCTCGTGATAATCCTATCTCAGGAAAACCACCCAACTATTCTATCTCAGAATAATTGAAAGAAACTCCAATCTCTGAAAAGTTTCTTGATTAAAAACTAGGGTTTAATCTCCAAAATAATCTGCATAATACGTTCATGTTTGACAACTATAAATAGCAAAATAGAAACCTAATTCCTAAGGAAATAAGGCGCCACTTTATCAGCCTTGGGCCTGAATATTAACTTCCTAATTAAATTAAAAAAACCTAATTAAAAATAGCATAATTAAAAGTCCATAAAATAATATGAATTTAATAAACATAGGCGTCCCACACTTGGGCTTCAGCTCATCAAGCCCAATCAGCAACGAATAGGCTTAAAGTAGTAGGATCATCAATCCTCAAAGCCTCATTCTCCTTTCCAACATCTTGGACCAGCTTTGCATAAGCTTCTCGAGCCTTCTTCTCTTGAAAACGTGTGATAGGTCCATCTCGAACAATAATAGGATCCTTGGGCTTGTGAATGCGTGGCTGATCATCTTGGAGTGCATCACAAGGCCATTCTGGCCTCCGTTTTGCTTGCCGTTTGCGCCGGCGTGCCTTATTTATCGTTCTGGTCGATATCACATCAGTACTTCAAAGAGAATTACAAACGTTTTTTTTGTACTCTTTTCTGTACCCATAGAGTACTTAACGGTGTGATTTTTGATTCCTTGTACAAGGCCATTCGGCCTCCGTTTTGCTTGCCGTTTGCGCCGGCGTGCCTTATTTATCGTTCGGTCGATAACACATCAGTACTTCAAGGAGAATTACAAACGTTTTTTTTCGTACTTTGTTTTGTACCCGTAGAGTACTAAACGGTATGATTTTTGATTCCTTGTACAAGGCTATTCTGACCTCCGTTTTGCTTGCCGTTTGCGCCGGCGTACCTTATTTATCGTTCTGGTCGATACCACATCAGTACTTCAAAGAGAATTACTAACATTTTCTTTCGTACTTTTTTCGTACCCTAGAGTACTTAACTGTGTGATTTTTGATTCCTTGTACAAGGCCATTATGGCCTCTGTATTGCTTTCCGTTTGCGCCGGCGTGCCTTATTTATCGTTCTGGTCGATATCACATCAGTACTTCAAAGAGAATTACAAACGTTTTTTTTCGTACTTTTTTTCGTACCCATAGAGTACTTAATTGTGTGATTTTTGATTCCTTGTACAAGACCATTCTGGCCTCCGTTTTGCTTGCCGTTTGCGCCGGCGTGCCTTATTTATCGTTCTGGTCGATATCACATCAGTACTTCAAAGAGAATTACAAATGTTTTTTTTCGTACTCTTTTTTGTACCCATAGAGTACTTAACGGTGTGATTTTTGATTCCTTGTACAAGGCCATTCTAGCCTCCGTTTTGCTTGCCGTTTGCGCCGGCGTGCCTTATTTATCGTTCTGGTCGATATCACATCAGTACTTCAAAGAGAATTACAAACGTTTTTTTTCGTACAATTTTTTGTACCCATAGAGTACTTAACGGTGTGATTTTTGATTCCTTGTACAAGGCCATTCTGGCCTCCGTTTTGCTTGCCGTTTGCGCCGGCGTGCCTTATTTATCGTTCTGGTCGATATCACATCAGTACTTCAAAGAGAATTACAAACGTTTTTTTTCGTACTTATTTTTGTACCCATAGAGTACTTAACGGTGTGATTCTGGCCTCCGTTTTGCTTGCCGTTTGCGCCGGCGTGCCTTATTTATCGTTCTGGTCGATATCACATCAGTACTTCAAAGAGAATTACAAACTTTATTTTCGTACTTTTTTTCGTACCCATAAGAGTACTTAACGGTGTGATTTTGATTCCTTGTACAAGGCCATTCGGCCTCCGTTTTGCTTGCCGTTTGCGCCGGCGTGCCTTATTTATCGTTCGGTCGATATCACATCGGTACTTCAAAGAGAATTACAAACGTTTTTTTTTTTTTCGTACTCTTTTTTGTACCCATAGAGTACTTAACGGTGTGATTTTTGATTCCTTGTACAAGGCCATCTCGGCCTCCGTTTTGCTTGCCGTTTGCGCCGGCGTGCCTTATTTATCGTTCGGTCGATATCACATCGTACTTCAAAGAGAATTACGAACGTTTTTTTTTCGTACTTTTTTTTGTACCCATAGAGTACTTAACGGTGTGATTTTTGATTCCTTGTACAAGGCCATTTTGGCCTCCGTTTTGCTTGCCGTTTGCGCCGGCGTGCCTTATTTATCGTTCGGTCGATATCACATCGCACTTCAAAGAGAATTACAAATGTTTTTTTTCGTACTTTTTTTGTACCCATAGAGTACTTAACGGTGTGATTTTTGATTCCTTGTACAAGGCCATTCGCCTCCGTTTTGCTTGCCGTTTGCGCCGGCGTGCCTTATTTATCGTTCGGTCGATATCACATCGTACTTCAAAGAGAATTACAAACGTTTTTTTTCGTACTTTTTTTCGTACCCATAAAGTACTTAACCGTGTGATTTTTGATTCCTTGTACAAGGCCATTCTCGACTCCGTTTTGCTTGCCGTTTGCGCCGGCGTGCCTTATTTATCGTTCGGTCGATATCACATCAGTACTTCAAAGAGAATTACAAACGTTTTTTTCGTACTTTTTTTGTACCCATAGAGTACTTAACTGTGTGATTTTTGATTCCTTGTACAAGGCCATTATGACCTCCGTTTTGCTTGCCGTTTGCGCCGGCGTGCCTTATTTATCGTTCTGGTCGATATCACATCAGTACTTCAAAGAGAATTACAAACTTTTTTTTTTCGTACTTTTTTTTCGTACCCATAAAGTACTTAACTGTGTGATTTTTGATTCCTTGTACAAGCCATTCGGCCTCCGTTTTGCTTGCCGTTTGCGCCGGCGTGCCTTATTTATCGTTCGGTCGATATCACATCGTACTTCAAAGAGAATTACAAACATTTTTTTTCGTACTTTTTTTTGTACCCATAGAGTACTTAACGGTGTGATTTTTGATTCCTTGTACAAGGTCATTCGGCCTCCGTTTTGCTTGCGGTTTGCGCCGGCGTGCCTTATTTATCGTTCGGTCGATATCACATCATTACTTCAAAGAGAATTACAAACGTTTTTTCGTACTTTTTTTGTACCTATAGAGTACTTAACTGTGTGATTTTTGATTCCTTGTACAAGGCCATTCTGGCCTCCGTTTTGCTTGCCGTTTGCGCCGGCGTGCCTTATTTATCGTTCGGTCGATATCACATCGTACTTCAAAGAGAATTACAAACCGTTTTTTTTCGTACTTTTTTTCGTACCCATAAAGTACTTAACGTGTGATTTTTGATTCCTTGTACAAGGCCATTCTGGCCTCCGTTTTGCTTGCCGTTTGCGCCGGCGTGCCTTATTTATCGTTCTGGTCGATAACACATCAGTACTTCAATGAGAATTACAAATATTTTTTTTCGTACTTTTTTTTGTACCCATTGAGTACTTAACGGTGTGATTTTTGATTCCTTGTACAAGGCCATTCTGACCTCCGTTTTGCTTGCCGTTTGCGCCGGCGTACCTTATTTATCGTTCTGGTCGATACCACATCAGTACTTCAAAGAGAATTACAAACGCTTTATTTCATACTTTTTTTCGTACCCATAGAGTACTTAGCGTGTGATTTTTGATTACTTGTACAAGGCCATTCGGCCTCCGTTTTGCTTGCCGTTTGCGCCGGCGTGCCTTATTTATCGTTCGGTCGATATCACATACGTACTTCAAAGAGAATTACAAACGTTTTTTTTTCGTACTTTTTTCGTACCACATATAGTACTTAACCGTGTGATTTTTGATTCCTTGTACAAGGCCATTCGGCCTCCGTTTTGCTTGCCGTTTGCGCCGGCGTGCCTTATTTATCGTTCGGTCGATATCACATCGATAGTACTTCAAAGAGAATTACAAACGTTTTTTTTTCGTACTTTTTTTCGTACCCATAGAGTACTTAACCGTGTGATTTTTGATTCCTTGTACAAGGCCATTCGCCTCCGTTTTGCTTGCCGTTTGCGCCGGCGTGCCTTATTTATCGTTCGGTCGATATCACATCGTACTTCAAAGAGAATTACAAACGTTTTTTTCATACTTTTTTTCGTACCCATAGAGTACTTAATCGTGTGATTTTTGATTCCTTGTACAAGGCCATTTCGCCTCCGTTTTGCTTGCCGTTTGCGCCGGCGTGCCTTATTTATCGTTCGGTCGATAACACATCGTACTTCAAAGAGAATTACAAACGTTTTATTTCGTACTTTTTTTTGTACCCATAGAGTACTTAACAGTGTGATTTTTGATTCCTTGTACAAGGCCATTCGACCTCCGTTTTGCTTGCCGTTTGCGCCGGCGTACCTTATTTATCGTTCGGTCGATACCACATCGTACTTCAAAGAGAATTACAAACAATTTTTTTTGTACTTTTTTTCGTACCCATAGAGTACTTAATCGTGTGATTTTTGATTCCTTGTACAAGGCCATTTCGCCTCCGTTTTGCTTGCCGTTTGTGCCGGCGTGCCTTATTTATCGTACTGGTCAACATCACATTAGTACTTCAAAGAGAATTACAAACGTTTTTTTTCGTACTTTTTTTCGTACCCATAGAGTACTTAACGTGTGATTTTTGATTCCTTATACAAGGCCATTCTGGCCTCCGTTTTGCTTGCCGTTTGCGCCGGCGTGCCTTATTTATCGTTCTGGTCGATATCACATCAGTACTTCAAAGAGAATTACAAATGTTTTTTTGTACTCTTTTTTGTACCCATAGAGTACTTAACGGTGTGATTTTTGATTCCTTGTACAAGGCATTCGACCTCCGTTTTGCTTGCCGTTTGTGCCGGCGTGCCTTATTTATCGATTCGGTCGATATCACACCTCGCATACTTCAAAGAGAATTACAAACTTTTTTTTCATACTTTTTTTCGTACCTATAGAGTACTTAATCGTGTGATTTTTGATTCCTTGTACAAGGCCATTATGGCCTCCGTTTTGCTTGCCGTTTGCGCCGGCATGCCTTATTTATCGTTCTGGTCGAAATCACATCGCATACTTCAAAGAGAATTACAAACGTTTTTTTCGTACCTTTTTTGTACCCATATAGTACTTAACGGTGATTTTTGATTCCTTGTACAAGGCCATCGACCTCCGTTTTGCTTGCCTTGCCGGCGTACCTTATTTATCGTTCGGTCGATACCACATATTACTTCAAAGAGAATTACAAACGTTTTTTTTTCATACCCATATAGTACTTAGCGTGTGATTTTTGATTCCTTGTACAAGGCCATTATGGCCTCCGTTTTGATTGCCGTTTGCGCCGGCGTGCCTTATTTATCGTTCGGTCGATATCACATCGTACTTCAAAGAGAATTACAAACGTTTTTTTCGTACTTTTTTTGTACCCATAGAGTACTTAACGTGTGATTTTTGATTCCTTGTACAAGGCCATTCTGGCCTCCGTTTTGCTTGCCGTTTGCGCCGGCGTGCCTTATTTATCGTTCGGTCGATATCACATCGTACTTCAAAGAGAATTACAAACGTTTTTTTTCGTACTCTTTTTCGTACCCATAGAGTACTTAACTGTGTGATTTTTGATTCCTTGTACAAGGTCATTCTGGCATCCGTTTTGCTTGCCGTTGGCGTTGGCGTGCCTTATTTATCGTTCTAGTCGATATCACATCAGTACTTCAAAGAGAATTACAAACGTTTTTTTTCGTACTTTTTTTCGTACCCATAGAGTACTTAACTGTGTGATTTTTGATTCCTTGTACAAGGCCATTCTTTCCTCCGTTTTGCTTGTAGTTTGCGCCGGCGTGCCTTATTTATCGTTCTGGTCGATATCACATTAGTACTTCAAAGAGAATTAAAAAAGTTTTTTTTCGTACTTTTTTT
This sequence comes from Gentiana straminea, assembly GCA_036785695.1. Classification (NCBI taxonomy): domain Eukaryota; kingdom Viridiplantae; phylum Streptophyta; class Magnoliopsida; order Gentianales; family Gentianaceae; genus Gentiana; species Gentiana straminea. Next base: position 91,939 of record JAVUPR010000054.1, read on the forward strand.
TGTACCCATAGAGTACTTAACGGTGTGATTTTTGATACCTTGTACAAGGCCATTCTGGCCTCCGTTTTGCTTGCCGTTTGCGCCGGCGTGCCTTATTTATCGTTCCTGTCGATATCACATCTGTACATCAAAGAGAATTAAAAACGTTTTTTCGTACTTTTTTTTGTACCCATAGAATACTTAACGGTGTGATTTTTGATTCCTTGTACAAGGCCATTCTGGCCTCCGTTTTGCTTTCCGTTTGCACCGGCGTGCCTTATTTATCGTTCTGGTCGATAACATATCAGTACTTCAATGAGAATTACAAACATTTTTTTTCGTACATTGTTTTGTACCCATAGAGTACTTAACGGTGTGATTTTTGATTCCTTGTACAAGGCCATTCTGACCTCCGTTTTGCTTGCCGTTTGCGCCGGCGTGCCTTATTTATCGTTCTGGTCGATATCACATCAGTACTTCAAAGAGAATTACAAACGTTTTTTTTCGTACTTTTTTTCGTACCCATAGAGTACTTAACTGTATGATTTTTGATTCCTAGTACAAGGCCATTCTGGACTCCGTTTTGCTTGCCGTTTGCGCTGGCGTGCCTTATTTATCGTTCTGGTCGATAACACATCAGTACTTCAATGAGAATTACAAATATTTTTTTTCGTACTATTTTTTGTACCCATAGAGTACTTAACGTTGTGATTTTTGATTCCTTGTAAAAGGCCATTCTGGCCTCCGTTTTGCTTGCCGTTTGCGCCGGCGCGCCTTATTTATCGTTCTGATCGATATCACATCAATACTTCAAATGGCATTACAAACGTTTTTTTTCGTACTCTTTTTTGTACCCATAGAGTACTTAACGGTGTGATATTTGATTCCTTGTACAAGGCCATTCTGGCCTCCGTTTTGCTTGTCGTTTGCGCCGGCGTGACTTATTTATCGTTATGGTCGATAACACATCAGTACTTCAATAAGAATTACAAATGTTTTTTTTCGTACTTTTTTCGTACCCATAGAGTACTTAACTGAGTGATTTTTGATTCCTTGTACAAGGCCATTTTGGCCTCCGTTTTGCTTGCCGTTTGTGCCGGCGTGTCTTATTTATCGTTCTGGTCGATATCACATCAGTACTTCATAGAGAATTACAAACGTTTTTTTCGTACCCATAGAGTACTTAACTGTGTGATTTTTGATTCCTTGTACAAGACCATTCGGCCTCCGTTTTGCTTGCCGTTTGCGCCGGCGTGCCTTATTTATCGTTCGGTCGATATCACATCGTACTTCACAGAGAATTACAAACGTTTTTTTTCGTACTTTTTCGTACCCATAGAGTACTTAACGGTGTGATTTTTGATTCCTTGTACAAGGCCATTTCGGCCTCCGTTTTGCTTGCCATTTGCGACGGCGTTCCTTATTTATCGTTCGGTCGATATCACATCGTACTTCAAAGAGAATTACAAAAGTTTTTTTTCGTACTCTTTTTTGTACCTATAGAGTACTTAACGGTGTGATTTTTGATTCCTTGTACAAGGCCATTCTGGCCTCCGTTTTGCTAGCCGTTTGCGCCGGCGTGCCTTATTTATCGTTCTGGTCTATATCACATCAGTACTTCAAAGAGAATTACAAACGTTTTTTTTCGTATTTTTTTCGTACCCATAGAGTACTTAACTGCGTGATTTTTGATTCCTTGTACAAAGGCCATTCTGGCCTCCGTTTTGCTTGCCGTTTGCGCCGGCGTGCCTTATTTATCGTTCTGGTCGATATCACATCAGTACTTCAAAGAGAATTACAAATTTTTTTTCGTACTCTTTTTTGTACCCTTAGAGTACTTCAACGTGTGATTTTTGATTCCTTGTACAAGGCCATTCTGGTCTCCGTTTTGCTTGCCGTTTGCGCCGGCATGCCTTATTTATCGTTCTGTTCGATATCACATCTGTACTTCAAAGAGAATTACAAACGTTTTTTTTCGTACTTTTTTTCGTACCCATAAAGTACTTAACTGTGTGATTTTTGATTCCTTGTACAAGGCCATTCTGGACTCCATTTTGCTTGCCGTTTGCGCCGGCGTGCCTTATTTATCGTTCTGGTCGATAACACATCAGTACTTCAATGAGAATTACAAACGTTTTTTTCGTACTTTTATTTGTACCCATAGAGTACTTAACGGTGTGATTTTTGATTCCTTGTACAAGGCCATTATGACCTCCGTTTTGCTTGCCGTTTGCGCCGGCGTGCCTTATTTATCGTTCTGGTCGATATCACGTCAGTACTTCAAAGAGAATTACAAACGTTTTTTTTCGTACTTTTTTTTCGTACCCATAGAGTACTTAACCGTGTGATTTTTGATTCCTTGTACAAGACCATTCTGGCCTCCGTTTTGCTTGCCGTTTGCGCCGGCGTGCCCTATTTATCGTTCTGGTCGATATCACATCAGTACTTCAAAGAGAATTACAAACGTTTTTTTTTCGTACTCTTTTTTGTACCCATAGAGTACTTAACGGTGTGATTTTTGATTCCTTGTACAAGGTCATTCTGGCCTCCGTTTTGCTTGCGGTTTGCGCCGGCGTGCCTTATTTATCGTTCTGGTCGATATCACATCATTACTTCAAAGAGAATTACAAACGTTTTTTCCGTACTCTTTTTTGTACCTATAGAGTACTTAACGGTGTGATTTTGGATTCCTCTTACAAGGCCATTTTGGCCTCCGTTTTGCTTGCCGTTTGCGCCGGCGTGCCTGATTTATCATTCTGGTCGATATCACATCAGTACTTCAAAGAGAATTACAAACCTTTTTTTTCGTACTTTTTTTCGTACCCATAAAGTACTTAACTCGTGTGATTTTTGATTCCTTGTACAAGGCCATTCGGACTCCGTTTTGCTTGCCGTTTGCGCCGGCGTGCCTTATTTATCGTTCTGGTCGATAACACATCAGTACTTCAATGAGAATTACAAATATTTTTTTTGTACTTTTATTTGTACCCATTGAGTACTTAACGGTGTGATTTTTGATTCCTTGTACAAGGCCATTATGACCTCCTTTTTGCTTGCCGTTTGCGCCGGCGTACCTTATTTATCGTTCTGGTCGATACCACATCAGTACTTCAAAGAGAATTACAAACGCTTTATTTCATACTTTTTTTCGTACCCATAGAGTACTTAACTGTGTGATTTTTGATTACTTGTACAAGGCCATTCTGGCCTCCGTTTTGAATGCAGTTTGCGCCGGCGTGCCTTATTTATCGTTCTGGTCGATATCACATACGTACTTCAAAGAGAATTGCAAACGTTTTTTTTTCGTACTTTTTTCGTACACATATAGTACTTAACTGTGTGATTTTTGATTCCTTGTACAAGGCCATTCTGGCCTCCGTATTGCTTGCCGTATGCGCCGGAGTGCCTTATTTATCGTTCTGGTCGATATCACATCAGTACTACAAAGAGAATAACAAACGTTTTTTTTTCGTACTTTTTTCGTACCCATAGAGTACTCAACTGTGTGATTTTTGATTCCTTGTACAAAGGCCATTCTGGCCTCCGTTTTGCTTGCCGTTTGCGCTGGAGTGCCTTATTTATCGTTCTGGTCGATATCACATCAGTACTTCAAAGAGAATTACAAACGTTTTATTTCATACTTTTTTTCGTACCCATAGAGTACTTAACTGTGTGATTTTTGATTCCTTGTACAAGGCCATTCTGGCCTCCGTTTTGCTTGCCGTTTGCGCCGGCGTGCCTTATTTATCGTTCTGGTCTATAACACATCAGTACTTCAATGAGAATTACAAACGTTTTATTTCGTACTTTGTTTTGTACCCATAGAGTACTTAACGGTGTGATTTTTGATTCCTTGTACAAGGCTATTCTGACCTCCGTTTTGCTTGCCGTTTGCGCCGGCGTACCTTATTTATCGTTCTGGTCGATACCTCATCAGTACTTCATAGAGAATTACAAACAATTTTTTTTGTACTTTTTTCGTACCCATAGAGTACTTAACTGTGTGATTTTTGATTCCTTGTACAAGGCCATTCTGGCCTCCGTTTTACTTGCCGTTTGTGCCGGCATGCCTTATTTATCGTTCTGGTCAACATCACATCAGTACTTCAAAGAGAATTACAAACGTTTTTTTTCGTACTTTTTTTCGTACCTATAGAGTACTTAACTGTGTGATTTTTGATTCCTTATACAAGGCCATTCTGGCCTCCGTTTTGCTTGCCGTTTGCACCGGCGTGCCTTATTTATCGTTCTGGTCGATATCACATCAGTACTTCAAAGAGAATTACAAATGTTTTTTTGTACTCTTTTTTGTACCCATAGAGTACTTAACGGTGTGATTTTTGATTCCTTGTACAAGGCAATTCTGACCTCCGTTTTGCTTGCCGTTTGTTCCGGCGTACCTTAATTATCGATCTGGTCGATCCCACCTCAGTACTTCAAAGAGAATTACAAACTTTTTTTTCATACTTTTTTTCGTACCTATAGAGTACTTAACTGTGTGATTTTTGATTCCTTGTACAAGGCCATTATGGCCTCCGTTTTGCTTGCCGTTTGCGCCGGCATGCCTTATTTATCGTTCTGGTCGAAATCACATCAGTACTTCAAAGAGAATTAAAAACGTTTTTTTCGTACCTTTTTTGTACCCATATAGTACTTAACGGTGATTTTTGATTCCTTGTACAAGGCCATCTGACCTCCGTTTTGCTTGCCGGCGTACCTTATTTATCGTTCTGGTCGATACCACAATATTACTTCAAAGAGAATTACAAACGTTTTTTTTTCATACCCATATAGTACTTAACTGTGTGATTTTTGCTTCCTTGTATAAGGCCATTATGGCCTCCGTTTTGATTGCCGTTTGCGCCGGCGTGCCTTATTTATCGTTCTGGTCGATATCACATCAGTACTTCAAAGAGAATTACAAACGTTTTTTTCGTACTTTTTTTCGTACCCATAGAGTACTTAACGTGTGATTTTTGATTCCTTGTACAAGGCCATTCGGCCTCCGTTTTGCTTTCCGTTTGCGCCGGCGTGCCTTATTTATCGTTCGGTCGATATCACATCGTACTTCAAAGAGAATTACAAACGTTTTTTTTCGTACTCTTTTTCGTACCCATAGAGTACTTAACTGTGTGATTTTTGATTCCTTGTACAAGGTCATTCTGGCATCCGTTTTGCTTGCCGTTGGCGTTGGCGTGCCTTATTTATCGTTCTAGTCGATATCACATCAGTACTTCAAAGAGAATTACAAACGCTTTTTTCGTACTTTTTTCGTACCCACTGAGTACTTAACTGTGTGATTTTTGATTCCTTGTACAAGGCCATTCTTTCCTCCGTTTTGCTTGTAGTTTGCGCCGGCGTGCCTTATTTATCGTTCTGGTCGATATCACATTAGTACTTCAAAGAGAATTAAAAAAGTTTTTTTTCGTACTTTTTTTTGTACCCATAGAGTACTTAACGGTGTGATTTTTGATACCTTGTACAAGGCCATTCTGGCCTCCGTTTTGCTTGCCGTTTGCGCCGGCGTGCCTTATTTATCGTTCTCGGTCGATATCACATCGTACATCAAAGAGAATTACAAACGTTTTTTTTCGTACTTTTTTTTGTACCCATAGAATACTTAACGGTGTGATTTTTGATTCCTTGTACAAGGCCATTCTGGCCTCCGTTTTGCTTTCCGTTTGCACCGGCGTGCCTTATTTATCGTTCGGTCGATAACATATCGTACTTCAATGAGAATTACAAACATTTTTTTTCGTACATTTTTTTGTACCCATAGAGTACTTAACGGTGTGATTTTTGATTCCTTGTACAAGGCCATTCGACCTCCGTTTTGCTTGCCGTTTGCGCCGGCGTGCCTTATTTATCGTTCGGTCGATATCACATCGTACTTCAAAGAGAATTACAAACGTTTTTTTTCGTACTTTTTTCGTACCCATAGAGTACTTAACGTGTGATTTTTGATTCCTTGTACAAGGCCATTCGGACTCCGTTTTGCTTGCCGTTTGCGCCGGCGTGCCTTATTTATCGTTCGGTCGATATCACATCGTACTTCAAAGAGAATTACAAATATTTTTTTTCGTACTATTTTTTGTACCCATAGAGTACTTAACGGTGTGATTTTTGATTCCTTGTAAAAGGCCATTCTGGCCTCCGTTTTGCTTGCCGTTTGCGCCGGCGCGCCTTATTTATCGTTCTGATCGATATCACATCAATACTTCAAATGGCATTACAAACGTTTTTTTTCGTACTCTTTTTTGTACCCATAGAGTACTTAACGGTGTGATATTTGATTCCTTGTACAAGGCCATTCTGGCCTCCGTTTTGCTTGTCGTTTGCGCCGGCGTGACTTATTTATCGTTATGGTCGATAACACATCGCATACTTCAATAAGAATTACAAATGTTTTTTTTCGTACTTTTTTCGTACCCATAGAGTACTTAACCGAGTGATTTTTGATTCCTTGTACAAGGCCATTTTGGCCTCCGTTTTGCTTGCCGTTTTGCCGGCGTGTCTTATTTATCGTTCGGTCGATATCACATCGCATACTTCAATAGAGAATTACAAACGTTTTTTTCGTACCCATAGAGTACTTAACCGTGTGATTTTTGATTCCTTGTACAAGACCATTCGGCCTCCGTTTTGCTTGCCGTTTGCACCGGCGTGCCTTATTTATCGTTCTGGTCGATATCACATCTGTACTTCAAAGAGAATTACAAACGTTTTTTTTCGTACTCTTTTTTTGTACCCATAGAGTACTTAACGGTGTGATTTTTGATTCCTTGTACAAGGCCATTCTGGCCTCCGTTTTGCTTGCCATTTGCGCCGGCGTGCCTTATTTATCGTTCTGGTCGATATCACATCAGTACTTCAAAGAGAATTACAAAGTTTTTTTTCTTACTCTTTTTTGTACCCATAGAGTACTTAACGGTGTGATTTTTGATTCCTTGTACAAGGCCATTCTGGCCTCCGTTTTGCTTGCCGTTTGCGCCGGCGTGCCTTATTTATCGTTCTGGTCGATATCACATCGTACTTCAAAGAGAATTACAAACGTTTTTTTTCGTATTTTTTTTCGTACCCATAGAGTACTTAGCGCGTGATTTTTGATTCCTTGTACAAAGGCCATTCGGCCTCCGTTTTGCTTGCCGTTTGCGCCGGCGTGCCTTATTTATCGTTCGGTCGATATCACATCGTACTTCAAAGAGAATTACAAATTTTTTTTCGTACTCTTTTTTGTACCCATAGAGTACTTAACGTGTGATTTTTGATTCCTTGTACAAGGCCATTCTGGTCTCCGTTTTGCTTGCCGTTTGCGCCGGCATGCCTTATTTATCGTTCTGGTCGATATCACATCTGTACTTCAAAGAGAATTACAAACGTTTTTTTCGTACTCTTTTTTGTACCCATAGAGTACTTAACGGTGTGATTTTTGATTCCTTGTACAAGGCCATTCTGGCCTCCGTTTTGCTTGCCGTTTGCGCCGGCGTGCCTTATTTATCGTTGGTCGATATCACATCAGTACTTCAAAGAGAATTACAAACGTTTTTTTTCGTACTCTTTTTTGTACCCATAGAGTACTTAACGGTGTGATTTTTGATTCCTTGTACAAGGCCATTATGGCCTCCGTTTTGCTTGCCGTTTGCGCCGGCGTGCCTTATTTATCGTTATGGTCGATAACACATCAGTACTTCAATGAGAATTACAAATGTTTTTTTTTCGTACTTTGTTTTGTACCCATAGAGTACTTAACGGTGTGATTTTTGATTCCTTGTACAAGGCCATTCTGACCTCCGTTTTGCTTGCCGTTTGCGCCGGCATACCTTATTTATCGTTCTGGTCGATACCACATCAGTACTTCAAAGAGAATTACAAAAGTTTTTTTTCATACTTTTTTTTCGTACCCATAGAGTACTTAACTGTGTGATTTTTGATTCCTTGTACAAGGCCATTCTGGCCTCCGTTTTGCTTGCCGTTTGCGCCGGTGTACCTTATTTATCGTTCTGGTCGATATCACATAGTACTTCAAAGAGAATTACCAACGTTTTTTTTCATACTTATTTTTGTACCCATAGAGTACTTAACGGTGTGATTCTGGCCTCCGTTTTGTTTGCCGTTTGCACCGGCGTGCCTTATTTATCGTTCTGGTCGATATCACATCAGTACTTAAAAGAGAATTACAAACGTTTTTTTTCGTACTCTTTTTTGTACCCATAGAGTACTTAACGGTGTGATTTTTGATTCCTTGTACAAGGCCATTCTGGCCCCCGTTTTTCTTGCCGTTTGCACCGGCGTGCCTTATTTATCGTTCTGGTCGATATCACATCAGTACTTCAAAGAGAATTACAAACTTTTTTTTTCGTACTTATTTTTGTACCCACAGACTACTTAACGGTGTGATTCTGGCCTCCGATTTGTCGTTTGCGCCGGCGTGCCTTATTTATCGTTCTGGTCGATATCACATCAGTACTTCAAAGAGAATTACAAACATTTTTTTTCGTAACTTTTTTTGTTCCCATAGAGTACTTAACGGTGTGAATTTTGATTCCTTGTACAAGGCCATTCTAGCCTCCGTTTTGCTTGCCGTTTGCGCCGGCGTGCCTTATTTATCGTTCTGGTCGATATCACGTCAGTACTTCAAAGAGAATTACAAACGTTTTTTTTTCGAACTTTTTTTTTGTACCCATAGAGTACTTAACGGTGTGATTTTTCATACCTTGTACAAGGTCATTCTGGCCTCCGTTTTGCTTGCCGTTTGTGCCGGCGTGCCTTATTTATCGTTCTGGTCGATATCACATCAGTACTTCAAAGAGAATTACAAACGTTTTTTTTCGTACTCTTTTTTGTACCCATAGAGTACTTAACGTTGTGATTTTTGATTCCTTGTAAAAGGCCATTCTGGCCTCCGTTTTGCTTGCCGTTTGCGCCGGCGCGCCTTATTTATCGTTCTGATCGATATCACATCAGTACTTCAAAGGGCATTACAAACGTTTTTTTTCGTACTCTTTTTTGTACCCATAGAGTACTTAACGGTGTGATATTTGATTCCTTGTACAAGGCCATTCTGGCCTCCGTTTTGCTTGTCGTTTGCGCCGGCGTGACTTATTTATCGTTATGGTCGATAACACATCAGTACTTCAATAAGAATTACAAATGTTTTTTTTCGTACTTTTTTTTTCGTACCCATAGAGTACTTAACGGAGTGATTTTTGATTCCTTGTACAAGGCCATTTTGGCCTCCGTTTTGCTTGCCGTTTGCGCCGGCGTGCCTTATTTATCGTTCTGGTCGATATCACATCAGTACTTCAAAGAGAATTACAAACGTTTTTTTCGTACCCATAGAGTACTTAACTGTGTGATTTTTGATTCCTTGTACAAGACCATTCTGGCCTCCGTTTTGCTTGCCGTTTGCGCCGGCGTGCCTTATTTATCGTTCGGTCGATATCACATCGTACTTCAAGAGAATTACAAATGTTTTTTTTCGTACTCTTTTTTGTACCCATAGAGTACTTAACGGTGTGATTTTTGATTCCTTGTACAAGGCCATTCTGGCCTCCGTTTTGCTTGCCATTTGCGACGGCGTGCCTTATTTATCGTTCTGGTCGATATCACATCAGTACTTCAAAGAGAATTACAAAAGTTTTTTTTCGTACTCTTTTTTGTACCTATAGAGTACTTAACGGTGTGATTTTTGATTCCTTGTACAAGGCCATTCTGGCCTCCGTTTTGCTTGCCGTTTGCGCCGGCATGCCTTATTTATCGTTCTGGTCGATAACACATCAAAACTTCAATGAGAATTACAAACGTTTTTTTTCGTACTTTGTTTTGTACCCATAGAGTACTTAACGGTGTGATTTTTGATTCCTTGTACAAGGCCATTCTGACCTCCGTTTTGCTTGCCGTTTTCGCCGGCGTACCTTATTTATCGTTCTGGTCGATACCACATAAGTACTTCAAAGAGAATTACAAATGTTTTTTTCGTACTTTTTTTTCGTACCTATAGAGTACTTAACTGTGTGATTTTTGATTCCTTGTACAAGGCCATTCTGGCCCCCGTTTTTCTTGCCGTTTGCACCGGCGTGCCTTATTTATCGTTCTGGTCGATATCACATCAGTACTTCAAAGAGAATTACAAACTTTTTTTTCGTACTTATTTTTGTACCCACATACTACTTAACGGTGTGATTCTGGCCTCCGATTTTCTTGTCGTTTGCGCCGGCGTGCCTTATTTATCGTTCTGGTCGATATCACATCAGTACTTCAAAGAGAATTACAAACATTTTTTTTCGTAACTTTTTTTGTTCCCATAGAGTACTTAACGGTGTGAATTTTGATTCCTTGTACAAGGCCATTCTGGCTTCCGTTTTGCTTGCCGTTTGCGCCGGCGTGCCTTATTTATCGTTCTGGTCGATATCAAGTCAGTACTTCAAAGAGAATTACAAACGTTTTTTTTCGAACTTTTTTTTTGTACCCATAGAGTACTTAACGGTGTGATTTTTGATACCTTGTACAAGGTCATTCTGGCCTCCGTTTTGCTTGCCGTTTGTGCCGGCGTGCCTTATTTATCGTTCTGGTCGATATCACATCAGTACTTCAAAGAGAATTACAAACGTTTTTTTCGTACTCTTTTTTGTACCCATAGAGTACTTAACGGTGTGATTTTTGATTCCTTGTACAAGGCCATTCTGGCCTCCGTTTTGCTTGCCGTTTGCGCCGGCGCGCCTTCTTTATCGTTCTGGTCGATATCACATCAGTACTTCGAAGGGAATTACAAACGTTTTTTTCGTACTCTTTTTTGTACCCATAGAGTACTTAACGGTGTGATATTTGATTCCTTGTACAAGGCCATTCTGGCCTCCGTTTTGCTTGTCGTTTGCGCCGGCGTGACTTATTTATCGTTATGGTCGATAACACATCAGTACTTCAATAAGAATTACAATTGTTTTTTTTCGTACTTTTTTTTCGTACCCATAGAGTACTTAACTGAGTGATTTTTGATTCCTTGTACAAGGCCATTCTGGACTCCGTTTTGCTTGCCGTTTGCGCCGGCGTGCCTTATTTATCGTTCTGGTCGATATCACATCAGTACTTCAAAGAGAATTACAAACGTTTTTTTTCGTACCCATAGAGTACTTAACTGTGTGATTTTTGATTCCTTGTACAAGACCATTCTGGCCTCCGTTTTGCTTGCCGTTTGTGCCGGCGTGCCTTATTTATCGTTCTGGTCGATATCGCATCAGTACTTCAAAGAGAATTACAAACGTTTTTTTTCGTATTCTTTTTTGTACCCATAGAGTACTTAACGGTGTGATTTTTGATTCCTTGTACAAGGCCATTCTGGCCTCCGTTTTGCTTGCCATTTGCGACGGCGTGCCTTATTTATCGTTCTGGTCGATATCACATCAGTACTTCAAAGAGAATTACAAAAGTTTTTTTTCGTACTATTTTTTGTACCTATAGAGTACTTAACGGTGTGATTTTTGATTCCTTGTACAAGGCCATTCTGGCCTCCGTTTTGCTTGCCGTTTGCGCCGGCATGCCTTATTTATCGTTCTGGTCGATAACACATGAAAACTTCAATAAGAATTACAAACGTTTTTTTTCGTACTTTGTTTTGTAACCATAGAGTACTTAACGGTGTGATTTTTGATTCCTTGTACAAGGCCATTCTGACCTCCTTTTTGCTTGCCGTTTTCGCCAGCATACCTTATTTATCGTTCTTGTCGATACCACATCAGTACTTCAAAGAGAATTACAAATGTTTATTTTCGTACTTTTTTTTCGAACTTATAGAGTACTTAACTGTGTGATTTTTGATTCCTTGTACAAGGCCATTATGGCCTCTGTTTTGCTTGCCGTTTGCGCCGGCGTGCCTTATTTATCGTTCTGGTCGATATCACATCAGTACTTCAAAGAGAATTACAAACGTTTTTTTTCGTATTTTTTTTGTACCCATAGAGTACTTAACTGCGTGATTTTTGATTCCTTGTACAAGGCCATTCTGGCCTCCGTTAAGCTTGCCGTTTGCGCCGGCGTGCCTTATTTATCGTTCTGGTCGATATCACATCAGTACTTCAAAGAGAATTACAAATGTTTTTTTCGTACTCTTTTTTGTACCCTTAGAGTACTTAACGGTGTGATATTTGATTCCTTGTACAAGGCCATTCTGGCCTCCGTTTTGCTTGCCGTTTGCGCCGGCATGCCTTATTTATTGTTCTGTTCGATATCACATCAGTACTTCAAAGAGAAGTACAAACGTTTTTTTTCGTATTTTTTTTCGTACCCATAGAGTACTTAACTGCGTGATTTTTGATTCCTTGTACAAGGCCATTCTGCCCTCCGTTAAGCTTGCCGTTTGCACCGGCGTGCCTTATTTATCGTTCTGGTCGATATCACATCAGTACTTCAAAGAGAATTACAAATGTTTTTTTCGTACTCTTTTTTGTACCCTTAGAGTACTTAACGGTGTGATTTTTGATTCCTTGTACAGGCCATTCTGGCCTCCGTTTTGCTTGCCGTTTGCGCCGGCATGCCTGATTTATTGTTCTGTTCGATATCACATCAGTACTTCAAAGAGAATTACAAACGTTTTTTTTCGTACTCTTTTTTGTACCCATAGAGTACTTAACTGTGTGATTTTTGATTCCTTGTACAAGGCCATTCTGGCCTCCGTTTTGCTTGTCGTTTGCGCCGGCGTGCCTTATTTATCGTTATGGTCGATAACACATCAGTACTTCAAAGAGAATTACAAATGTTTTTTTCGTACTTTTTTTCGTACCCATAGAGTACTTAACTGAGTGATTTTTGATTCCTTGTACAAGGCCATTCTGGCCTCCGTTTTGATTGCCGTTTGCGCCGGCGTGCCTTATTTATCGTTCTGGTCGATATCACATCTGTACTTCAAAGAGAATTACAAACTTTTTTTTTCGTACCCATAGAGTACTTAACTGTGTGATTTTTGATTCCTTGTACAAGACCATTCTGGCCTCCGTTTTGCTTGCCGTTTCCGCCGGCGTGCCTTATTTATCGTTCTGGTCGATATCACATCAGTACTTCACAGAGAATTATAAACCTTTTTTTTCGTACTCTTTTTTGTACCCATAGAGTACTTAACGGTGTGATTTTTTATTCTTTGTACAAGGCCATTCTGGCCTCCGTTTTGCTTGCCATTTGCGACGGCGTGCCTTATTTATCGTTCTGGTCGATATCACATCAGTACTTCAAAGAGAATTACAAAAGTTTTTTTCGTACTCTTTTTTGTACCTATAGAGTACTTAACGGTGTGATTTTTGATTCCTTGTACAAGGCCATTCTGGCCTCCGTTTTGCTTGCCGTTTGCGCCGGCGTGCCTTATTTATCGTTCTGGTCGATATCACATCAGTACTTCAAAGAGAATTACAAACGTTTTTTTTCGTACTCTTTTTTGTACCCATAGAGTACTTAACCGTGTGATTTTTGATTCCTTGTACAAGGCCATTCTGGCCTCCGTTTTGCTTGCCGTTTGCGCCGGCGTGCCTTATTTATCGTTCGGTCGATATCACATCGTATTTCAAAGAGAATTACAAAACGTTTTTTTTCGTACTCTTTTTTGTACCAGTAGAGTACTTAACGGTGTGATTTTTGATTCCTTGTACAAGGCCATTCTGGCCTCCGTTTTGCTTGCCGTTTGCGCCGGCGTGCCTTATTTATCGTTCGGTCGATATCACATCAATACTTCAAAGAGAATTACAAACGTTTTTTTTTCGTATTTTTTTTTCGTACCCATAGAGTACTTAAGCGCGTGATTTTTGATTCCTTGTACAAGGCCATTCTGGCCTCCGTTTTCCTTGCCGTTTGCGCCGGCGTGCCTTATTTATCGTTCTGGTCGATATCACATCAGTACTTCAAAGAGAATTACAAATTTTTTTTCGTACTCTTTTTTGTACCCTTAGAGTACTTAACGGTGTGATTTTTGATTCCTTGTACAAGGCCATTCTGGCCTCCGTTTTGCTTGCCGTTTGCGCCGGCATGCCTTATTTATCGTTCTGTTCGATATCACATCTGTACTTCAAAGAGAATTACAAACGTTTTTTTCGTACTCTTTTTTGTACCCATAGAGTACTTAACGGTGTGATTTTTGATTCCTTGTACAAGGCCATTCTGGCCTCCGTTTTACTTGCCGTTTGCGCCGGCGTGCCTTATTTATCGTTTGGTCGATATCACATCGTACTTCAAAGGAATTACAAACGATTTTTTTCGTACTTTTTTTGTACCCATAGAGTACTTAACGGTGTGATTTTTGATTCCTTGTACAAGGCCATTATGGCCTCCGTTTTACTTGCCGTTTGCGCCGGCGTGCCTTATTTATCGTTCTGGTCGATATCACATCAGTACTTCAAAGAGAATTACAAACGTTTTTTTTCGTACTTTTTTTGTACCCATAGAGTACTTAACGGTGTGATTTTTGATTCCTTGTACAAGGCCATTCTGACCTCCGTTTTGCTTGCCGTTTGCGCCGGCATGCCTTATTTATCGTTCTGGTCGATATCACATCGTACTTCAAAGAGAATTACAAAGTTTTTTTCATACTTTTTTTGTACCCATAGAGTACTTAAGCGTGTGATTTTTGATTACTTGTACAAGGCCATTCGGCCTCCGTTTTGCTTGCCGTTTGCGCCGGTGTGCCTTATTTATCGTTCGGTCGATATCACATAGTACTTCAAAGAGAATTACAACGTTTTTTTTCATACTTTTTTTGTACCCATAGAGTACTTAACGTGTGATTTTTGATTCCTTGTACAAGGCCATTCTCGGCCTCCGTTTTGCTTGCCGTTTGCACCGGCGTGCCTTATTTATCGTTCGGTCGATATCACATCGTACTTCAAAGAGAATTACAAACGTTTTTTTTCGTACTCTTTTTTGTACCCATAGAGTACTTAACGGTGTGATTTTTGATTCCTTGTACAAGGCCATTTCGCCTCCGTTTTTCTTGCCGTTTGCACCGGCGTGCCTTATTTATCGTTCGGTCGATATCACATCGGTACTTCAAAGAGAATTACAAACTTTTTTTTTTCGTACTTTTTTTGTACCCATAGAGTACTTAACGTGTGATTTTTGATTCTTGTACAAGGCCATTCCGGCCTCCGTTTTGTCGTTTGCGCCGGCGTGCCTTATTTATCGTTCTGGTCGATATCACATCAGTACTTCAAAGAGAATTACAAACATTTTTTTTCGTAACTTTTTTTTTGTACCCATAGAGTACTTAACGGTGTGAATTTTGATTCCTTGTACAAGGCCATTCTGGCCTCCGTTTTGCTTGCCGTTTGCGCCGGCGTGCCTTATTTATCGTTCTGGTCGATATCACATCAGTACTTCAAAGAGAATTACAAACGTTTTTTTTCGTACTTTTTTTTGTACCCATAGAGTACTTAATGGTGTGATTTTTGATTCCTTGTACAAGGCCATTCGGCCTCCGTTTTGCTTGCCGTTTGTGCCGGCGTGCCTTATTTATCGTTCTGGTCGATATCACATCAATACTTCAAAGAGAATTACAAACTTTTTTTTCGTACTCTTTTTTGTACCCATAGAGTACTTAACGGTGTGATTTTTGATTCCTTGTACAAGGCCATTCTGGCCTCCGTTTTGCTTGCCGTTTGCGCCGGCGTGCCTTATTTATCGTTCTGGTCGATATCACATCAGTACTTCAAAAGGAATTACAAACGTTTTTTTTTCGTACTCTTTTTTGTACCCATAGAGTACTTAACGGTGTGATTTTTGATTCCTTGTACAAGGCCATTCTGGCCTCCGTTTTGCTTGTCGTTTGCGCCGGCGTGCCTTATTTATCGTTATGGTCGATAGCACATCAGTACTTCAATAAGAATTACAATTGTTTTTTTTCGTACTTTTTTTCGTACCCATAGAGTACTTAACTGAGTGATTTTTGATTCCTTGTACAAGGCCATTCTGGCCTCCGTTTTGCTTGCCGTTTGCGCCGGCGTGCCTTATTTATCGTTCTGGTCGATATCACATCAGTACTTCAAAGAGAATTACAAACGTTTTTTTTCGTACCCATAGAGTACTTAACTGTGTGATTTTTGATTCCTTGTACAAGGCCATTCTGGCCTCCGTTTTGCTTGCCGTTTGTGCCGGCGTGCCTTATTTATCGTTCTGGTCGATATCGCATCAATACTTCAAAGAGAATTACAAACGTTTTTTTTCGTATTCTTTTTTGTACCCATAGAGTACTTAACGGTGTGATTTTTGATTCCTTGTACAAGGCCATTCTGGCCTCCGTTTTGCTTGCCATTTGCGACGGCGTGCCTTATTTATCGTTCTGGTCGATATCACATCAGTACTTCAAAGAGAATTACAAAGTTTTTTTTCGTACTCTTTTTTGTACCTATAGAGTACTTAACGGTGTGATTTTTGATTCCTTGTACAAGGCCATTTCGGCCTCCGTTTTGCTTGCCATTTGCGCCGGCGTGCCTTATTTATCGTTCTGGTCGATAACACATGAAAACTTCAATGAGAATTACAAACGTTTTTTTTCGTACTTTGTTTTGTACCCATAGAGTACTTAACGGTGTGATTTTTGATTCCTTGTACAAGGCCATTCTGACCTCCGTTTTGCTTGCCGTTTTCGCCAGCATACCTTATTTATCGTTCTTGTCGATACCACATCAGTACTTCAAAGAGAATTACAAATGTTTATTTTCGTACTTTTTTTCGAACCTATAGAGTACTTAACTGTGTGATTTTTGATTCCTTGTACAAGGCCATTATGGTCTCTGTTTTGCTTGCCGTTTGCGCCGGCGTGCCTTATTTATCGTTCTGGTCGATATCACATCAGTACTTCAAAGAGAATTACAAACGTTTTTTTTTCGTATTTTTTGTGTACCCATAGAGAAGTACTTAACGGGTGATTTTTGATTCCTTGTACAAGGCCATTTCGGCCTCCGTTTGCTTGCCGTTTGCGCCGGTGTGCCTTATTTATCGTTCGGTCGATATCACATCGCATACTTCAAAGAGAATTACAAATGTTTTTTTCGTACTCTTTTTTGTACCCATAGAGTACTTAACGGTGTGATATTTGATTCCTTGTACAAGGCCATTCGGCCTCCGTTTTGCTTGCCGTTTGCGCCGGCATGCCTTATTTATCGTTCGTTCGATATCACATCGTACTTCAAAGAGAATTACAAACGTTTTTTTTCGTTTTTTTTTTCGTACCCATAGAGTACTTAATCGCGTGATTTTTGATTCCTTGTACAAGGCCATTCTCGCCCTCCGTTTTGCTTGCCGTTTGCACCGGCGTGCCTTATTTATCGTTCGGTCGATATCACATCGTACTTCAAAGAGAATTACAAATGTTTTTTTCGTACTCTTTTTTGTACCCATAGAGTACTTAACGGGTGTGATTTTTGATTCCTTGTACAAGGCCATTCGGCCTCCGTTTTGCTTGCCGTTTGCGCCGGCATGCCTGATTTATTGTTCTGTTCGATATCACATCAGTACTTCAAAGAGAATTACAAACGTTTTTTTTCGTACTCTTTTTTGTACCCATAGAGTACTTAACTGTGTGATTTTTGATTCCTTGTACAAGGCCATTCTGGCCTCCGTTTTGCTTGTCGTTTGCGCCGGCGTGCCTTATTTATCGTTATGGTCGATAACACATCAGTACTTCAAAGAGAGTTACAAATGTTTTTTTTCGTACTTTTTTTCGTACTTTTTTTCGTACCCATAGAGTACTTAACTGAGTGATTTTTGATTCCTTGTACAAGGCCATTCTGGCCTCCGTTTTGATTGCCGTTTGCGCCGGCGTGCCTTATTTATCGTTCGGTCGATATCACATCAGTACTTCAAAGAGAATTACAAACGTTTTTTTTCGTACCCATAGAGTACTTAACCGTGTGATTTTTGATTCCTTGTACAAGACCATTCTGGCCTCCGTTTTGCTTGCCGTTTGCGCCGGCGTGCCTTATTTATCGTTCTGGTCGATATCACATCAGTACTTCACAGAGAATTACAAATGTTTTTTTCGTACTCTTTTTTGTACCCATAGAGTACTTGACGGTGTGATTTTGATTCCTTGTACAAGGCCATTCTGGCCTCCGTTTTGCTTGCCATTTGCGACGGCGTGCCTTATTTATCGTTCTGGTCGATATCACATCAGTACTTCAAAGAGAATTACAAAAGTTTTTTTTCGTACTCTTTTTTGTACCTATAGAGTACTTAACGGTGTGATTTTTGATTCCTTGTACAAGGCCATTCTGGCCTCCGTTTTGCTTGCCGTTTGCGCCGGCATGCCTTATTTATCGTTCTGGTCGATAACACATCAAAACTTCAATGAGAATTACAAATGTTTTTTTTCGTACTTTGTTTTGTACCCATAGAGTACTTAACGGTGTGATTTTTGATTCCTTGTACAAGGCCATTCTGACCTCCGTTTTGCTTGCCGTTTTCGCCAGCGTACCTTATTTATCTTTCTTGTCGATACCACATAAGTACTTCAAAGAGAATTACAAATGTTTATTTTCGTACTTTTTTTCGTACCTATAGAGTACTTAACTGTGTGATTTTTGATTCCTTGTACAGGCCATTCTGGCCTCCGTTTTGCATGCCGTTTGCGCCGGCATGCCTGATTTATTGTTCTGTTCGATATCACATCAGTACTTCAAAAGGAATTACAAACGTTTTTTTTCGTACTCTTTTTTGTACCCATAGAGTACTTAACTGTGTGATTTTTGATTCCTTGTACAAGGCCATTCTGGCCTCCGTTTTGCTTGTCGTTTGCGCCGGCGTGCCTTATTTATCGTTATGGTCGATAACACATCAGTACTTCAAAGAGAGTTACAAATTTTTTTTTTCGTACTTTTTTTCGTACCCATAGAGTACTTAACTGAGTGATTTTTGATTTCTTGTACAAGGCCATTCTGGCCTCCGTTTTGATTGCCGTTTGCGCCGGCGTGCCTTATTTATCGTTCGGTCGATATCACATCGTACTTCAAAGAGAATTACAAACGTTTTTTTTCATACCTTTTTTGTATCCATAGAGTACTTAACTGTGTGATTTTTGATTCCTTGTACAAGACCATTCTGGCCTCCGTTTTGCTTGCCGTTTGCGCCGGCGTGCCTTATTTATCGTTCGGTCGATATCACATCGTACTTCAAGAGAATTACAAAGGTTTTTTTCGTACTCTTTTTTGTACCCATAGAGTACTTAACGGTGTGATTTTTGATTCCTTGTACAAGGCCATTTCGGCCTCCGTTTTGCTGGCCATTTGCGACGGCGTGCCTTATTTATCGTTCGGTCGATATCACATCAGTACTTCAAAGAGAATTACAAAAGTTTTTTTTCGTACTCTTTTTTTGTACCTATAGAGTACTTAACGGTGTGATTTTTGATTCCTTGTACAAGGCCATTCTGGCCTCCGTTTTGCTTGCCGTTTGCGCCGGCATGCCTTATTTATCGTTCTGGTCGATAACACATCAAAACTTCAATGAGAATTACAATTTTTTTTTTTCGTACTTTGTTTTGTACCCATAGAGTACTTAACGGTGTGATTTTTGATTCCTTGTACAAGGCCATTCTTACCTCCGTTTTGCTTGCCGTTTTCGCCGGCGTACCTTATTTATCGTTCTTGTCGATACCACATAAGTACTTCAAAGAGAATTACAAATGATTATTTTCGTACTTTTTTTCGTACTTATAGAGTACTTAACTGTGTGATTTTTGATTCCTTGTACAAGGCCATTCTGGCCCCCGTTTTTCTTGCCGTTTGCACCGGCGTGCCTTATTTATCGTTCTGGTCGATATCACATCAGTACTTCAAAGAGAATTACAAACTTTTTTTTTCGTACTTATTTTTGTACCCACAGACTACTTAACGGTGTGATTCTGGCCTCCGATTTTCTTGTCGTTTGCGCCGGCGTGCCTTATTTATCGTTCTGGTCGATATCACATCAGTACTTCAAAGAGAATTACAAACATTTTTTTTCGTAACTTTTTTTGTTCCCATAGAGTACTTAACGGTGTGAATTTTGATTCCTTGTACAAGGCCATTCTGGCTTCCGTTTTGCTTGCCGTTTGCGCCGGCGTGCCTTATTTATCGTTCTGGTCGATATCACGTCAGTACTTCAAAGAGAATTACAAACGTTTTTTTTCGAACTTTTTTTTGTACCCATAGAGTACTTAACGGTGTGATTTTTGATACCTTGTACAAGGTCATTCTGGCCTCCGTTTTGCTTGCCGTTTGTGCCGGCGTGCCTAATTTATCGTTCTGGTCGATATCACATCAGTACTTCAAAGAGAATTACAAACGTTTTTTTTCGTACTCTTTTTTGTACCCATAGAGTACTTAACGGTGTGATTTTTGATTCCTTGTACAAGGCCATTCTGGCCTCCGTTTTGCTTGCCGTTTGCGCCGGCATGCCTTATTTATCGTTCTGGTCGATAACACATCAAAACTTCAATGAGAATTACAAACGTTTTTTTTCGTACTTTGTTTTGTACCCATAGAGTACTTAACGGTGTGATTTTTGATTCCTTGTTCAAGGCCATTTTGACCTCCGTTTTGCTTGCCGTTTTCGCCAGCGTACCTTATTTATCGTTCTTGTCGATACCACATCAGTACTTCAAAGAGAATTACAAATGTTTATTTTCGTACTTTTTTTCGTACCTATAGAGTACTTAACTGTGTGATTTTTGATTCCTTGTACAAGGCCATTCTGGCCTCCGTTTTGCTTGCCGTTTGCGCCGGCGTGCCTTATTTATCGTTCTGGTCGATATCACATCGTACTTCAAAGAGAATTACAAACGTTTTTTTTTTCGTATTTTTTTCGTACCCATAGAGTACTTAACGTGTGATTTTTGATTCCTTGTACAAGGCCATTCTGGCCTCCGTTTTGCTTGCCGTTTGCGCCGGCGTGCCTTATTTATCGTTCTGGTCGATATCACATCAGTACTTCAAAGAGAATTACAAAAGTTTTTTTTCGTACTCTTTTTTGTACCCATAGAGTACTTAACGGTGTGATTTTTGATTCCTTGTACAAGGCCATTTTGGCCTCCGTTTTGCTTGCCGTTTGCGCCGGCATGCCTTATTTATCGTTCTGGTCGATAGACATGAAAACTTCAATGAGAATTACAAACGTTTTTTTTTCATACTTTGTTTTGTTCCCATAGGGTACTTAACGGTGTGATTTTTGATTCCTTGTTCAAGGCCATTCTGACCTCCGTTTTGCTTGCCGTTTTCGCCAGCATACCTTATTTATCGTTCTTGTCGATACCACATCAGTACTTCAAAGAGAATTACAAATGTTTATTTTCGTACTTTTTTTCGAACCTATAGAGTACTTAACTGTGTGATTTTTGATTCCTTGTACAAGGCCATTATGGCCTCTGTTTTGCTTGCCGTTTGCGCCGGCGTGCCTTATTTATCGTTCTGGTCGATATCACATCAGTACTTCAAAGAGAATTACAAACGTTTTTTTTCGTATTTTTTTCGTACCCATAGAGTACTTAACTGCGTGATTTTTGATTCCTTGTACAAGGCCATTCTCGGCCTCCGTTTTGCTTGCCGTTTGCGCCGGCGCGCCTTATTTATCGTTCGGTCGATATCACATCGTACTTCAAAGAGAATTACAAATGTTTTTTTTCGTACTTTTTTCGTACCCATAGAGTACTTAACCGCGTGATTTTTGATTCCTTGTACAAGGCCATTCTGGCCTCCGTTTTGCTTGCCGTTTGCACCGGCGTGCCTTATTTATCGTTCGGTCGATATCACATCGTACTTCAAAGAGAATTACAAACGTTTTTTTTCGTACTTTTTTTGTACCCATAGAGTACTTAACGGTGTGATTTTTGATTCCTTGTACAGGCCATTCTGGCCTCCGTTTTGCTTGCCGTTTGCGCCGGCATGCCTGATTTATTGTTCTATTCGATATCACATCAGTTCTTCAAAGAGAATTACAAATGTTTTTTTTCGTACTCTTTTTTGTACCCATAGAGTACTTAACTGTGTGATTTTTGATTCCTTGTACAAGGCCATTCTGGCCTCCGTTTTGCTTGTCGTTTGCGCCGGCGTGCCTTATTTATCGTTATGGTCGATAACACATCAGTACTTCAAAGAGAATTACAAATGTTTTATTTCGTACTTTTTTTCGTACCCATAGAGTACTTAACTGAGTGATTTTTGATTCCTTGTACAAGGGCATTCTGGCCTCCATTTTGATTGCCGTTTGCGACGGCGTGCCTTATTTATCGTTCGGTCGATATCACATCGTACTTCAAAGAGAATTACAAACGTTTTATTTCGTATTTTTTCGTACCCATAAAGTACTTAACCGTGTGATTTTTGATTCCTTGTACAAGGCCATTCGGCCTCCGTTTTGCTTGCCGTTTGCGCCGGCGTGCCTTATTTATCGTTCGGTCGATATCACATCGTACTTCAAAGAGAATTACAAACGTTTTTTTCGTATTTTTTTCGTACCCATAGAGTACTTAAGCGTGTGATTTTTGATTCCTTGTACAAGGCCATTTCGGCCTCCGTTTTGCTTGCCGTTTGCGCCGGCGTGCCTTATTTATCGTTCGGTCGATATCACATCGTACTTCAAAGAGAATTACAAATGTTTTTTTCGTACTTTTTTTGTACCCTTAGAGTACTTAACGGTGTGATTTTTGATTCCTTGTACAAGGCCATTCTGGCCTCCGTTTTGCTTGCCGTTTGCGCCGGCGTGCCTTATTTATTGTTATGTTCGATATCACATCAGTACTTCAAAGAGAATTACAAACGTTTTTTTTCGTATTTTTTTTTGTACCCATAGAGTACTTAACTGCGTGATTTTTGATTCCTTGTACAAGGCCATTCTGGCCTCCGTTTTGCTTGCCGTTTGCGCCGGCATGCCTTATTTATTGTTCTGTTCGATATCACATAAGTACTTCAAAGAGAATTACCAACGTTTTTTTTCGTATTTTTTTTCGTACCCATTGAGTACTTAACGGTGTGATTTTTGATACCTTGTACAAGGTCATTCTGGCCTCCGTTTTGCTTGCCGTTTGTGCCGGCGTGCCTTATTTATCGTTCTGGTCGATATCACATCAGTACTTCAAAGAGAATTACAAACGTTTTTTTCGTACTCTTTTTTGTACCCATAGAGTACTTAACGGTGTGATTTTTGATTCCTTGTACAAGGCCATTCTGGCCTCCGTTTTGCTTGCCGTTTGCGCCGGCGCGCCTTATTTATCGTTCTGGTCGATATCACATCAATACTTCAAAGGGCATTACAAACGTTTTTTTTCGTACTCTTTTTTGTACCCATAGAGTACTTAACGGTGTGATATTTGATTCCTTGTACAAGGCCATTCTGGCCTCCGTTTTGCTTGTCGTTTGCGCCGGCGTGACTTATTTATCGTTATGGTCGATAACACATCAGTACTTCAATAAGAATTACAATTGTTTTTTTTCGTACTTTTTTTCGTACCCATAGAGTACTTAACTGAGTGATTTTTGATTCCTTGTACAAGGCCATTCTGGCCTCCGTTTTGCTTGCCGTTTGCGCCGGCGTGCCTTATTTATCGTTCTGGTCGATATCACATCAGTACTTCAAAGAGAATTACAAACGTTTTTTTTCGTACCCATAGAGTACTTAACTGTGTGATTTTTGATTCCTTGTACAAGACCATTTTGGCCTCCGTTTTGCTTGCCGTTTGCGACCGGCGTGCCTTATTTATCGTTCGGTCGATATCACATCGTATTTCACAGAGAATTACAAACGTTTTTTTTCGTACTCTTTTTTGTACCCATAGAGTACTTAACGGTGTGATTTTTGATTCCTTGTACAAGGCCATTCTGGCCTCCGTTTTGCTTGCCATTTGCGACGGCGTGCCTTATTTATCGTTATGGTCGATATCACATCAGTACTTCAAAGAGAATTACAAAAGTTTTTTTTCGTACTTTTTTTGTACCTATAGAGTACTTAACGGTGTGATTTTTGATTCCTTGTACAAGGCCATTCTGGCCTCCGTTTTGCTTGCCGTTTGCGCCGGCATGCCTTATTTATCGTTCTGGTCGATAACACATCAAAACTTCAATGAGAATTACAAACGTTTTTTTCGTACTTTGTTTTGTACCCATAGAGTACTTAACGGTGTGATTTTTGATTCCTTGTACAAGGCCATTCTGACCTCCGTTTTGCTTGCCGTTTTCGCCAGCGTACCTTATTTATCGTTCTTGTCGATACCACATAAGTACTTCAAAGAGAATTACAAATGTTTATTTTCGTACTTTTTTTCGTACCTATAGAGTACTTAACTGTGTGATTTTTGATTCGTTGTACAAGGCCATTCTGGCCCCCGTTTTTCTTGCCGTTTGCACCGGCGTGCCTTATTTATCGTTCTGGTCGATATCACATCAGTACTTCAAAGAGAATTACAAACTTTTTTTTCGTACTTATTTTTGTACCCACAGACTACTTAACGGTGTGATTCTGGCCTCCGATTTTCTTGTCGTTTGCGCCGGCGTGCCTTATTTATCGTTCTGGTCGATATCACATCAGTACTTCAAAGAGAATTACAAACATTTTTTTTCGTAACTTTTTTTGTTCCCATAGAGTACTTAACGGTGTGAATTTTGATTCCTTGTACAAGGCCATTCTGGCTTCCGTTTTGCTTGCCGTTTGCGCCGGCGTGCCTTATTTATCGTTCTGGTCGATATCACGTCAGTATTTCAAAGAGAATTACAAACGTTTTTTTTCAAACTTTTTTTTTTGTACCCATAGAGTACTTAACGGTGTGATTTTTGATACCTTGTACAAGGTCATTCTGGCCTCCGTTTTGCTTGCCGTTTGTGCCGGCGTGCCTTATTTATCGTTCTGGTCGATATCACATCAGTACTTCAAAGAGAATTACAAACGTTTTTTTTCGTACACTTTTTTTGTACCCATAGAGTACTTAACGGTGTGATTTTTGATTCCTTGTAAAAGGCCATTCTGGCCTCCGTTTTGCTTGCCGTTTGCGCCGGCGTGCCTTCTTTATCGTTCTGGTCGATATCACATCAGTACTTCGAAGGGAATTACAAACGTTTTTTTCGTACTCTTTTTTGTACCCATAGAGTACTTAACTGTAATATCCTGAAATTCTGACTTACTAATTAATTAATAAAGGATCTAATTATTCGGGAAATTATGGGATTTAATAATTTTTATGTAGGGATTTATTTAATTAAAAAGGAGTTTTAATCACTTAATGAATTAAAAGGTTTTTTTCACTCCTTTTTCCTCCCTTTTTTTTTTCCAACAAAAATTTTCAGCCTCAAAACCCTCCCTTGCCGCCGACTTGCTTGTGAGGAGGAAGGAGAGAAAAATCTCTCCTTGGTGTTTAGGAATTCGTCGTCAGTAATCGTTGTTTTCTTTTATAGATTCGAGCTTCGTTGAGGATCGTTTCTAGCTTAGCAAGGGCTTTCAAAACGCAGCAATTCCGGTAAGGATAATTCTATGCTGTCAAAAGTTTAACTTGATGCTGTAAAAGTTTAATTTAAGACTTCTATGCTTGTGTGCCACGGTTTTGGTGTGTTAAACGTTCCTAGTAGTGTGTTTTTGTGTTAGTTAAAATCTACAGTCGATATGATACCTTTGTATGAGGTTTTCCGGGCTTAAAGGGGTTGCTTTCGCTGCTGTTCTGTTGAAAAACGGCTCAGAATCGCGTAGAAAATTGTTAGGGTTCGAGATGAAACCCAGGTGGACGGGCGTCCAAGCCTCCTGGACGGGCGTCCGCCTTGATTTCATCCTAGACGGGCGTCTCGGATTGCCCGGACGGGCGTCCGAGGGGTTGTTTTACATTCGGATCTAACTCTCGCTAAAGTGGACGGGCGTCCGTACTTTACGGACGGGCGTCTCGCTTTGAGTTGGTTTTTGGACGGGCGTCTGGATTGCCTGGACGGGCGTCTGAGGGGTTGTTTTACATTCAGGATCTAACTCTGATGTTTTGGACGGGCGTCTGACTGTTTGGACGGGCGTCCAGTGGAGTCCTTGGACGGGCGTTCGGTCTTCCAGACGGGCGTCCAGTCTATGTTGTTTTCCTTCCTTTGTGGGTTGTTGATAAGTCTTATGAATATGTATGGTAAGTTGGGTTTTGATGAGTCGAGGCTTTGATATCATTGTGGGACTTGGTGTTGGGCATTGAGGTTCGTAGACCCTAGGGGTTGGGCCGGATAGGGTAGCTCCCAAAGCCGTAAACCCGGGAAGGTTTCCTTACGACTTCGGTGACCCTACGTGTTTGGGGAGTTGCGTACAAGTGATGTGGTCGGGCCGGATAGGGTAGTACCCAAAGCCGGGAACCCGGAAGGTTTCCTTGCACCCCAAAGACGTGATGGTCCATCTAGTATGGTACCATTGGATGACCTTTAGGACCCTCCTCTCTGTGGCTTTACCCTTTTGAGGGATGTGCACATTCGGGACCTTTAGGTGGCTAGTTGTGATGTTTGGTATCTCGTTATGGGCAGTGTCGTAACTTTTATAGATTGGTTGGGTCCTTCATAAGTGTAGTATTACCTCTCTTGAGTTGGTTTTACTTTTGTACACTAGATTTATTCTTACTCAACTTTGTAGTTGACGGTTTGTAATTTTGTTTGACCCTGCTATGATCCATTTATGGGGAGCAGAATCTTAGCAGGTATTTCTATGGACGTTTGCTTGTTGCTGGGATGTCGCGGGGTTTGAGAGCCACGTAGTCGCAGTCACATGTTTTCTACATTATTTGGAATTTTTAAATTTTAAAGATTTTGACGTTCCGCATAATTTCATTTTCTTCAGATACTTGTATTCACTTTAATACTTTCTTTTAAAATAATGAATGGTGAATGTTTATTTTCTTTCTTGTTGTGGAATGTTGCATGTTACCGCCACGACTGTGTGTCGTGATGAGTGGCACTACGGTGACCAATACCGGCGGCCGACGGGATTGGAAATCGGGGTGTTACAAAGTGGTATCAGAGCCGTTCGACCCCAGGACCACCACCTAAAATGAACCTTAAGAATAAATTCACTAAAATAAGCACAGTGAGGATGTGTGGGTAGGTATTGAGTTCTATGTAGGGAAAGTACGGTAAGTTCTGATGTTTGTGGCAATGTGGCTGTGTGTTGCAATTAATTTTGGACAGTAAGTGTTAGTATATGTGAAATATTATGTGGCATGATATAGGTGATAATTGAATGTATGATTGTTTACTTTTGTAGTTTAGCTATGCCTCCTAGGAATGGAAATGAGAGGGACCAGCTGATTGATCAGCTGGTTAAGATGAATCAAGACCTGATTCAGGCGGTCAACAAGCTGACAGAGGATCGTTCTCAGGGGTCAACCACCGGCATGACTAGGGCCGTGAGTCGACAGAGGCCTAGTCAAGACGATGGTAAGGGAGATCCTAAGGGACTCGAACGGTGGATTTGGGAGTTTGAGAAAATTTTCGCCACTTTAGGCCGTCCGTAGGAACCGAAGGTCGACCAAGCCGCTTTCTACTTGGTTGACAGGGCTGATTTATGGTGGGGTGCTAACAAAGATCGGTTGGCTCAGACTGTAAATGAGCAAGGGGAAACGGTATTGGTCCCACTGAACTGGACCGAGTTTAAGCAGGAGCTGAGGCGTGAATTCTTTCCCGAATCTAAGAGAAAAGAGATGCGGGTTGAGTTCGATAATCTCCGACAGGGGGATATGACTGTCCAAGAATACTACGAGAAGTTTGTCGACTTGGCAGTTTATGCATCTGAGCTAGTGCCGACTGAAGAGGCCAAGATGGTGAAGTTTGAGCAACACTTAGATTTAGCGATCCGGGATCGTATGGGTGCAAGCAGTGGGCTTCACGAGTTTAAAAGAGATGTGTGAAGTAGCATGCAACATTGAGAGGATTCGGAGAGAGGTCAAAGCGGCATATACTACTAACAAGAGGAAGAGCGTCTCTGAGGACAATCAGGGGCAGCAAAAGCGGAGCAATTCCGGAAACCCACCAGTACGACCGTCCTTTTCGGAAAATTCCCACCTTACCAGGGGCAGTGGTGGTCAGCCGGTGAGAGGTAACTCCCAGGGGTTTAGTCGGCCACGAAGTTATGATTGCAAGCGGTGCCAGAGAAATCATCCGGGTACCGATTGTTCAGGTGCGCAGGTTTAGTGTCACAATTGTGGGAAGTTTGGACATAGACGATATGAGTGCTTTACGGCTCCCACACCTGCCGGGTCGGCATCGGTTACGGGAAGCAACATGGGTGGGACTCCAGGGAGCAACACGGGGAACATGG
Source organism: Gentiana straminea (assembly GCA_036785695.1). Lineage (NCBI taxonomy): Eukaryota > Viridiplantae > Streptophyta > Magnoliopsida > Gentianales > Gentianaceae > Gentiana > Gentiana straminea. The sequence continues at coordinate 120,172 of JAVUPR010000054.1, forward strand.
GTAGGGGTAACCAGCAGCAGAGTGGTACTCCTGCACAGAGCCGACAGGGGGGTGCACCTGCGGCCACTGGTGGAAACAGAAACCGACCATCGTGGTCGGCCGCACGGCTCGTGGGCCGAGAAAAATCGACCGGGAGATTATTCACACCGGCGAGAGGAGGCCGAGCGAGCAACCACGTCGTGACGGGTAATTTTCTCGGTTAACTCATTCTTATCCTATGTACTTTTTGATTCGGGTGTATCATGTTCCTTTGTAGCAAGTTCGCATGTTTTGAGGTTAGGTCTAGCTACATTTGAGGTAATTGACAGCAAATTTATGCAACCATCAGGAGAGTTAGTACCATGTTCTAAGTTGTATAGAGATGTACCAATTGTGATTTTGGGAGTCAACTTGTCGGTTGACTTGATCGAGTTCCCTCTCGAGAACTTCGACGTTATTTTGGGTATGGATAGGTTGAACCGGCATAAAGCCAAAATTGACTCGTGAGCAGAAGAAGGTGACTTTGAGAGGTCCTAAAGGGGTGCGGGTATCCTACAAGGGATTTGTGGATAAACCTAATGTGAAGATTATTCCGGTGATGACTTTGAGATCTCTCATCGAGAAAGGGCACCCGTTGTTTATGTGTCACGTACATGATGTAAGCACGGGGGATCCTAAACTAGCGGACATTGATGTAGTCCGTGATTTTGGGGATGTATTCCCCGATGAGATACTGTGCATGCCACCCCGCAGGGAGGTAGAGTTTGGCAAAGTGGAGTTGGTGCCCGGGACCGACCGATATCGAAAGCACCCTATCGTATGGCACCTAAGGAATTAGCAGAACTAAAGGTACAATTGGAAGAACTACTCGATAAGGGGTATATCCGACCGAGTGTATCACCATGGGGAGCACCGGTGTTGTTTGTGAAGAAGAAGGATGGTAGCATGCGGCTGTGTATTGATTACCGGGAACTGAACAACGTCACAGTGAAGAACAAGTATCCGTTACCTAGGATCGATGATTTGTTTGATCAACTACGGGAGGCAGGTATTTTCTCGAAGATTGATTTGCGATCAGGGTATCACCAGCTCCGGGTAGCAGATGCGGATAATCCAAAGACCGCATTTCGTACCAGGTACGGACATTACGAATTCACGGTCATGCCTTTCGGATTGACCAACGCACCAGCAGTTTTCATGGATTTGATGAACCGGGTATTCAGACCCTACTTGGACCAGTTTGTAGTAGTCTTTATTGACGACATCCTGGTCTACTCTAAGACTAAGGAAGAACATGCCGAGCACCTGAGGCTCGTATTGCAGATTTTACGGGAGAAACAACTGTATGCGAAATTGTCGAAATGTGAATTTTGGTTGGAACGAGTGGCATTTTTGGGGCATGTTGTCTCGAAAGACGGTGTATCCGTTGACCCGAGCAAGATAGAGGCGGTGACGAGATGGCCAACACCTAAGAATGTTGCGGAAATTCGAAGCTTCTTGGGTTTGGCTGGATATTACCGAAGATTTGTAAAGGACTTTTCCAAGATTGCGAGGCCGATGACTGCATTAATGAAGAAAGAGAACCGGTTTAAGTGGGATGAAAAATGTGAGGAGGCGTTCCAACTGCTTAAGGAACGGTTGACTACAGCTCCTATTTTAGCACTACCAGAGGGTAATGAGGATATTGAGGTTTATACCGATGCATCGAAGAATGGTCTGGGTTGCGTACTGATGCAACGGAGACGAGTTATCACGTATGCATCGAGGCAGCTGAAACCATATGAGAGTAACTACCCGACTCACGACTTAGAGTTGGCAGCTGTGGTTTTCGCATTGAAGATATGGCGACACTATTTGTATGGAATAACCTTCAAGGTGTTTTCGCATCACAAGAGTCCGAAGTACATATTTACACAGAAGGAGCTCAACATGCGTCAGAGGCGTTGGTTGGAACTAATTAAAGATTATGACATGGAAATCCAATACCACGAAGGGAAGGCCAATGTAGTGGCGGACGCTTTGAGTCGGAAATCTATTCATTCCTTGTGCGAGGAAGTAGCTCGGATCAGATTGCGAGAAGAGTTGGACCGCATGAATATTTGTGTCATCCAGAAAGGCGGAGATAAAAGCGACTTCGTCTTGCAACCCGAATTGTACGCTGAGATCCGGGTGAAACAAGTGGGTGACAGGGTAATTGAGGCAAAGAAGGCCAAGATTGGTACAGATGGAGCGGCTGATTTTACGTTACACGAGGATGTTAGTATCCGGTTTAAGGGTCGGTGGTGTGTACCAGCCGACGAAGAACTCAAGAGGCGGATCTTGAGTGAAGCTCATAGTACGCCTTATTCGGTTCACCCGGGAGGAGACAAATTGTATAAAGACCTCAAGAAAACCTTTTGGTGGCCCAATATGAAACGTGAGGTAGCAAAATTAGTGTCAAAGTGCTTGACTTGTCAGAAGGTCAAGATTGAACATCGACGGCCACAGGGTATGCTGCAGCCGTTGGATGTGCCGGTTTGGAAGTGGGATTCCATCTCCATGGATTTTGTATGCGGATTACCGAGGAGCCCTAAGGGGAATAATATGATTTGGGTCGTTGTGGATAGACTGACCAAAGCGGCGCATTTCATTCCGATGAAAGACACTTGGAGTAAGACGGAGTTGGCTATGGCTTACCGGAGGAATATTGTGAGACTACATGGTATACCCAAGAAAGATTGTGTCGATAGAGATGCGAGATTCATATCTCGGTTTTGGCAGGAGCTACAGACAGCCTTGGGGACGGAGCTACGAATGAGTACGCCTTTTCACCCTGCTACCGATGGTCAGACGGAGAGGACCATACAAACTTTGGAAGACATGCTGAGGGCATGTGTGTTAGAATTCAAAGGCTCTTGGGAGGAAAAGCTCGATCTTATTGAGTTTTCATACAACAACAGCTACCATGCCAGTATTAAGATGGCACCTTTTGAGGCACTTTATGGTAGGAAGTGCAAAAGTCCGGTTTGTTGGGACGATTCGTCCGAGGCAGTAATTTTGGGACCGCAGATGATCGAAGATACGATTAAGCAGGTGCAGATAATCATTGAAAAGATGAAGGCTGCCCAGGATAGGCAGAAGAGCTATGCAGACTTACACCGACGGGATATTGAGTTCGCCGTGGGCGATAAAGTATTGCTACGAGTATCAACAACCAGAGGAGTGATGCGTTTTGGCAAGAAAGGGAAGTTGAGTCCCAAGTACGTGGGGCCATACGAGGTCTTGGACCGCATAGGTGAAGTGGCATATCGACTCGCCTTGCCACCGGCGTTGGATAAGGTGCATAACGTGTTCCATGTATCCCAATTGCGCAAGTACGTGAGTGATCCTTCTCACGTGATCGAACCGGAGGTCGTTGAACCGGATCAATCCTTGACTTACGAAGAGGTACCGGTACAGATATTAGATACCAAAGTACGGAAAACAAGGGGACGTGAGGTTAGCATCGTCAAGGTCTTATGGTCTAACCATGCCACCGAGGAGGCGACATGGGAAGCTGAGGATGCTATGCGACAGAAGTACCCGCAATTGTTCTCCTAAGGTATGCAATTCTCAAGCCTTGTTCGTAAAATCCTTTGGCTTATCTTCGGGGACGAAGGGTGCTTTAAGGGGGGGTGGATTAACGCCGATACGAACCTGAACTTCGAGGACGAAGTTTTGTCTTAAGGGGGGAGGATGTAATATCCCGAAATTTTGACTTACTAATTAATTAATAAAGGATCTAATTATTCGGGAAATTATGGGATTTAATAATTTTTATGAAGGGATTTATTAGTAATTAAAAAGGAGTTTTAATCACTTAATGAATTAAAAGGGTTTTCACTCCTTTTTCCTCCCTTATTTTTTTTTTCCAAGCAAAAATTTTCAGCCTCAAAACCCTCCCTTGCCGCCGACTTGCTTGTGAGGAGGAAGGAGAGAAAAATCTCTCCTTGGTGTTTAGGAATTCGTCGTCAGTAATCATTGTTTTCTTTTATAGATTCGAGCTTCGTTGAGGATCGTTTCTAGCTTAGCAAGGGCTTTCAAAACGCAGCAATTCCGGTAAGGATAATTCTATGCTGTCAAAAGCTTAACTTGATGCTGTAAAAGTTTAATTTAAGACTTCTATGCTTGTGTGCCACGGTTTTGGTGTGTTAAACGTTCCTAGTAGTGTGTTTTTGTGTTAGTTAAAATCTACAGTCGATATGATACCTTTGTATGAGGTTTTCCGGGCTTAAAGGGGTTGCTTTCGCTGCTGTTCTGTTGAAAAACGGCTCAGAATCGTGTAGAAAATTGTTAGGGTTCGAGATGAAACCCAGGTGGACGGGCGTCCAAGCCTCCTGGACGGGCGTCTGCCTTGATTTCATCCTAGACGGGCGTCTGGATTGCCTGGACGGGCGTCTGAGGGGTTGTTTTACATTCAGGATCTAACTCTGCTAAAGTGGACGGGCGTCTGTACTTTCTGGACGGGCGTCTGCTTTGAGTTGGTTTTTGGACGGGCGTCTGGATTGCCTGGACGGGCGTCTGAGGGGTTGTTTTACATTCAGGATCTAACTCTGATGTTTTGGACGGGCGTCTGACTGTTTGGACGGGCGTCCAGTGGAGTCCTTGGACGGGCGTTCGGTCTTCCAGACGGGCGTCCAGTCTATGTTGTTTTCCTTCCTTTGTGGGTTGTTGATAAGTCTTATAAATATGTATGGTAAGTTGGGTTTTGATGAGTCAGAGGCTTTGATATCATTGTGGGACTTGGTGTTGGGCATTGAGGTTCGTAGACCCTTAGGGGTTGGGCCGGATAGGGTAGCTCCCAAAGCCGTAAACCCGGGAAGGTTTCCTTACGACTTCGGTGACCCTACGTGTTTGGGGAGTTGCGGACGGTGATGTGGTCGGACCGGATAGGGTAGTACCCAAAGCCGGGAACCCGGGAAGGTTTCCTTGCACCCCAAAGACGTGATGGTCCATCTAGTATGGTACCATTGGATGACCTTTAGGACCCTCCTCTCTAGGGCTTTACCCTTTTGAGGGATGTGCACATTCGGGACCTTTAGGTGGCTAGTTGTGATGTTTGGTATCCGTTATGGGCGGGTCGTAACTTTTATAGATTGGTTGGGTCCTTCATAAGTGTAGTAGTACCTCTCTTGAGTTGGTTTTACTTTTGTACACTAGATTTATTCTTACTCAACTTTGTAGTTGACGGTTTGTACTTTTGTTTGACCCTCGCTATGATCTAACATTAACGATGTGATTTTGATTCCTTGTACAAGGCCATTCTGGCCTCCGTTTTGCTTGTCGTTTGCGCCGGCGTGCCTTATTTATCGTTATGGTCGATAACACATCAGTACTTCAATAAGAATTACAATTGTTTTTTTTCGTACTTTTTTTCGTACCCATAGAGTACTTAACGAGTGATTTTTGATTCCTTGTACAAGGCCATTCGGCCTCCGTTTTGCTTGCCGTTTGCGCCGGCGTGCCTTATTTATCGTTCGGTCGATATCACATCGTACTTCAAAGAGAATTACAAACGTTTTTTTTTCGTACCCATAGAGTACTTAAGCGTGTGATTTTTGATTCCTTGTACAAGACCATTCGGCCTCCGTTTTGCTTGCCGTTTGTGCCGGCGTGCCTTATTTATCGTTCGGTCGATATCACATCGTACTTCAAAGAGAATTACAAACGTTTTTTTTCGTACTCTTTTTTGTACCCATAGAGTACTTAACGGTGTGATTTTTGATTCCTTGTACAAGGCCATTCTGGCCTCCGTTTTGCTTGCCATTTGCGACGGCGTGCCTTATTTATCGTTCGGTCGATATCACATCGTACTTCAAAGAGAATTACAAAAGTTTTTTTTCGTACTCTTTTTTGTACCTATAGAGTACTTAACGGTGTGATTTTTGATTCCTTGTACAAGGCCATTCTGGCCTCCGTTTTGCTTGCCGTTTGCGCCGGCGTGCCTTATTTATCGTTCTGGTCGATAACACATGAAAACTTCAAAGAGAATTACAAACGTTTTTTTTCGTACTTTGTTTTGTACCCATAGAGTACTTAACGGTGTGATTTTTGATTCCTTGTACAAGGCCATTCTGACCTCCGTTTTGCTTGCCGTTTGCGCCGGCGTGCCTTATTTATCGTTCTTGTCGATACCACATCAGTACTTCAAAGAGAATTACAAATGTTTTTTTCGTACTTTTTTTCGTACCTATAGAGTACTTAACTGTGTGATTTTTGATTCCTTGTACAAGGCCATTCGGCCTCCGTTTTGCTTGCCGTTTGCGCCGGCGTGCCTTATTTATCGTTCGGTCGATATCACATCGGTACTTCAAAGAGAATTACAAACGTTTTTTTTCGTACTTTTTTTGTACCCATAGAGTACTTAATCGTGTGATTTTTGATTCCTTGTACAAGGCCATTCTGGCCTCCGTTTTGCTTGCCGTTTGCGCCGGCGTGCCTTATTTATCGTTCTGGTCGATATCACATCAGTACTTCAAAGAGAATTACAAATTTTTTTTTCGTACTCTTTTTTGTACCCATAGAGTACTTAACGGTGTGATTTTTGATTCCTTGTACAAGGCCATTCTGGCCTCCGTTTTGCTTGCCGTTTGCGCCGGCGTGCCTTATTTATCGTTCTGGTCGATATCACATCAGTACTTCAAAGAGAATTACAAACGTTTTTTTTCGTACTTTTTTGTACCCATAGAGTACTTAACCGTGTGATTTTTGATTCCTTGTACAAGGCCATTCGGCCTCCGTTTTGCTTGCCGTTTGCGCCGGCGTGCCTTATTTATCGTTCGGTCGATATCACATCGTACTTCAAAGAGAATTACAAACGTTTTTTTTCGTACTCTTTTTTCGTACCCATAGAGTACTTAACCGTGTGATTTTTGATTCCTTGTACAAGGCCATTCTGGCCTCGGTTTTGCTTGCCGTTTGCGCCGGCGTGCCTTATTTATCGTTCTGGTCGATATCACATCAGTACTTCAAAGAGAATTACAAATGTTTTTTTCGTACTCTTTTTTGTACCCATAGAGTACTTAAAGGTGTGATTTTTGATTCCTTGTACAAGGCCATTCGGCCTCCGTTTTGCTTGCCGTTTGCGCCGGCGTGCCTTATTTATCGTTCGGTCGATATCACATCGTACTTCAAAGAGAATTACAAAGTTTTTTTTCGTATTTTTTTTCGTACCCATAGAGTACTTAACGGTGTGATTTTTGATTCCTTGTACAAGGCCATTCGGCCTCCGTTTTGCTTGCCGTTTGCGCCGGCGTGCCTTATTTATCGTTCGGTCGATATCACATCGGTACTTCAAAGAGAATTACAAACGTTTTTTTTCGTACTTTTTTTGTACCCATAGAGTACTTAACGGTGTGATTTTTGATTCCTTGTACAAGGCCATTCGGCCTCCGTTTTGCTTGCCGTTTGCGCCGGCGTGCCTTATTTATCGTTCGGTCGATATCACATCGTACTTCAAAGAGAATTACAAACGTTTTTTTTCGTACTCTTTTTTGTACCCATAGAGTACTTAACGGTGTGATTTTTGATTCCTTGTACAAGGCCATTCGGCCTCCGTTTTGCTTGCCGTTTGCGCCGGCGTGCCTTATTTATCGTTCGGTCGATATCACATCGGTACTTCAAAGAGAATTACAAACGTTTTTTTTCGTACTTTTTTTTGTACCATAGAGTACTTAACTGTGTGATTTTTGATTTCTTGTATAAGGCCATTCGGCCTCCGTTTTGCTTGCCGTTTGCACCGGCGTGCCTTATTTATCGTTCGGTCGATATCACATCGTACTTCAAAGAGAATTACAAATGTTTTTTTTCGTACTTTTTTTGTACCCATAGAGTACTTAACGGTGTGATTTTTGATTCCTTGTACAAGGCCATTCTCGGCCTCCGTTTTGCTTGCCGTTTGCGCCGGCGTGCCTTATTTATCGTTCGGTCGATATCACATCGTACTTCAAAGAGAATTACAAACGTTTTTTTTCGTACTTTTTTTTGTACCCATAGAGTACTTAACGGTGTGATTTTTGATACCTTGTACAAGGCCATTCGGCCTCCGTTTTGCTTGCCGTTTTGTGCCGGCGTGCCTTATTTATCGTTCGGTCGATATCACATCGTACTTCAAAGAGAATTACAAACGTTTTTTTTTTCGTACTTTTTTTGTACCCATAGAGTACTTAACGGTGTGATTTTTGATTCCTTGTACAAGGCCATTCGGCCTCCGTTTTGCTTGCCGTTTGCGCCGGCGTGCCTTATTTATCGTTCGGTCGATATCACATCGTACTTCAAAGGAATTACAAACGTTTTTTTTCGTACTCTTTTTTGTACCCATAGAGTACTTAACGGTGTGATATTTGATTCCTTGTACAAGGCCATTCGGCCTCCGTTTTGCTTGTCGTTTGCGCCGGCGTGACTTATTTATCGTTATGGTCGATAACACATCGTACTTCAATAAGAATTACAAATTGTTTTTTTTCGTACTTTTTTTCGTACCCATAGAGTACTTAAGCGAGTGATTTTTGATTCCTTGTACAAGGCCATTCGGCCTCCGTTTTGCTTGCCGTTTGCGCCGGCGTGCCTTATTTATCGTTCGGTCGATATCACATCGTACTTCAAAGAGAATTACAAACGTACTTTTTTCGTACCCATAGAGTACTTAAGCGTGTGATTTTTGATTCCTTGTACAAGACCATTCGGCCTCCGTTTTGCTTGCCGTTTGTGCCGGCGTGCCTTATTTATCGTTCGGTCGATATCACATCGTACTTCAAAGAGAATTACAAACGTTTTTTTTCGTATTCTTTTTTGTACCCATAGAGTACTTAACGGTGTGATTTTTGATTCCTTGTACAAGGCCATTCTGGCCGCCGTTTTGCTTGCCGTTTGCGACGGCGTGCCTTATTTATCGTTCTGGTCGATATCACATCAGTACTTCAAAGAGAATTACAAACGTTTTTTTTCGTACTCTTTTTTGTACCCATAGAGTACTTAACGGTGTGATTTTTGATTCCTTGTACAAGGCCATTCTGGCCTCCGTTTTGCTTGCCGTTTGCGCCGGCGTGCCTTATTTATCGTTCGGTCGATAACACATGAAAACTTCAAGAGAATTACAAACGTTTTTTTCGTACTTTGTTTTGTACCCATAGAGTACTTAACGGTGTGATTTTTGATTCCTTGTACAAGGCCATTCTGACCTCCGTTTTGCTTGCCGTTTGCGCCGGCGTACCTTATTTATCGTTCGGTCGATACCACATCGTACTTCAAAGAGAATTACAAATGTTTTTTTCGTACTTTTTTTCGTACCTATAGAGTACTTAACGTGTGATTTTTGATTCCTTGTACAAGGCCATTCGGCCTCCGTTTTGCTTGCCGTTTGCGCCGGCGTGCCTTATTTATCGTTCGGTCGATATCACATCGTACTTCAAAGAGAATTACAAACGTTTTTTTCGTACTTTTTTTGTACCCATAGAGTACTTAACGGTGATTTTGATTCCTTGTACAAGGCCATTCGCCTCCGTTTTGCTTGCCGTTTGCGCCGGCGTGCCTTATTTATCGTTCGGTCGATATCACATCGTACTTCAAAGAGAATTACAAACGTTTTTTTTCGTACTTTTTTTGTACCCATAGAGTACTTAACGGTGTGATTTTTGATTCCTTGTACAAGGCCATTCGGCCTCCGTTTTGCTTGCCGTTTGCGCCGGCGTGCCTTATTTATCGTTCGGTCGATATCACATCGTACTTCAAAGAGAATTACAAATGTTTTTTTTCGTACTCTTTTTTGTACCCATAGAGTACTTAACGGTGTGATTTTTGATTCCTTGTACAAGGCCATTCGGCCTCCGTTTTGCTTGCCGTTTGCGCCGGCGTGCCTTATTTATCGTTCGGTCGATATCACATCGTACTTCAAAGAGAATTACAAACGTTTTTTTTCGTACTCTTTTTTGTACCCATAGAGTACTTAACGTGTGATTTTTGATTCCTTGTACAAGGCCATTCGGCCTCCGTTTTGCTTGCCGTTTGCGCCGGCGTGCCTTATTTATCGTTCGGTCGATATCACATCGTACTTCAAAGAGAATTACAAACGTTTTTTTCGTACTTTTTTCGTACCCATAGAGTACTTAACGTGTGATTTTTGATTCCTTGTACAAGGCCATTCGGCCTCCGTTTTGCTTGCCGTTTGCGCCGGCGTGCCTTATTTATCGTTCGGTCGATATCACATCGTACTTCAAAGAGAATTACAAACGTTTTTTTTCGTACTTTTTTTGTACCCATAGAGTACTTAACGGTGTGATTTTTGATTCCTTGTACAAGGCCATTTCGGCCTCCGTTTTGCTTGCCGTTTGCGCCGGCGTGCCTTATTTATCGTTCGGTCGATATCACATCGTACTTCAAAGAGAATTACAAATTTTTTTTTCGACTTTTTTTTTGTACCCATAGAGTACTTAACGGTGTGATTTTTGATTCCTTGTACAAGGCCATTCGGCCTCCGTTTTGCTTGCCGTTTGCGCCGGCGTGCCTTATTTATCGTTCTGGTCGATATCACATCGTACTTCAAAGAGAATTACAAAGGTTTTTTTTCGTACTCTTTTTTTGTACCCATAGAGTACTTAACGGTGTGATTTTTGATTCCTTGTACAAGGCCATTCTGGCCTCCGTTTTGCTTGCCGTTTGCGCCGGCGTGCCTTATTTATCGTTCTGGTCGATATCACATCAGTACTTCAAAGAGAATTACAAACGTTTTTTTTCGTACTCTTTTTTGTACCCATAGAGTACTTAACGGTGTGATATTTGATTCCTTGTACAAGGCCATTCTGGCCTCCGTTTTGCTTGTCGTTTGCGCCGGCGTGACTTATTTATCGTTATGGTCGATAACACATCAGTACTTCAATAAGAATTACAATTGTTTTTTTTCGTACTTTTTTTTCGTACCCATAGAGTACTTAACTGAGTGATTTTTGATTCCTTGTACAAGGCCATTCTGGCCTCCGTTTTGCTTGCCGTTTGCGCCGGCGTGCCTTATTTATCGTTCTGGTCGATATCACATCAGTACTTCAAAGAGAATTACAAACGTTTTTTTCGTACCCATAGAGTACTTAACTGTGTGATTTTTGATTCCTTGTACAAGACCATTCTGGCCTCCGTTTTGCTTGCCGTTTGCGCCGGCGTGCCTTATTTATCGTTCTGGTCGATATCACATCAGTACTTCAAAGAGAATTACAAACGTTTTTTTTCGTATTCTTTTTTGTACCCATAGAGTACTTAACGGTGTGATTTTTGATTCCTTGTACAAGGCCATTCTGGCCTCCGTTTTGCTTGCCATTTGCGACGGCGTGCCTTATTTATCGTTCTGGTCGATATCACATCAGTACTTCAAAGAGAATTACAAAAGTTTTTTTTCGTACTCTTTTTTGTACCTATAGAGTACTTAACGGTGTGATTTTTGATTCCTTGTACAAGGCCATTCTGGCCTCCGTTTTGCTTGCCGTTTGCGCCGGCATGCCTTATTTATCGTTCGGTCGATAACACATTGAAAACTTCAATAGAGAATTACAAACGTTTTTTTTCGTACTTTGTTTTGTACCCATAGAGTACTTAACGGTGTGATTTTTGATTCCTTGTACAAGGCCATTCTGACCTCCGTTTTGCTTGCCGTTTTCGCCAGCGTACCTTATTTATCGTTCTTGTCGATACCACATCAGTACTTCAAAGAGAATTACAAATGTTTATTTTCGTACTTTTTTTCGTACCTATAGAGTACTTAACTGTGTGATTTTTGATTCCTTGTACAAGGCCATTCTGGCCTCCGTTTTGCTTGCCGTTTGCGCCGGCGTGCCTTATTTATCGTTCTGGTCGATATCACATCGTACTTCAAAGAGAATTACAAACGTTTTTTTTCGTACTTTTTTTGTACCCATAGAGTACTTAACGTGTGATTTTTGATTCCTTGTACAAGGCCATTCGGCCTCCGTTTTGCTTGCCGTTTGCGCCGGCGTGCCTTATTTATCGTTCTGGTCGATATCACATCAGTACTTCAAAGAGAATTAAAAATGTTTTTTTCGTACTCTTTTTTGTACCCATAGAGTACTTAATAGTGTGATTTTTGATTCCTTGTACAAGGCATCCGGCCTCCGTTTTGCTTTCCGTTTCCGCCGGCGTGCCTTATTTATCGTTTTGGTCGATATCACATCGTACTTCAAAGAGAATTACAAAGTTTTTTTTCGTACTTTTTTTGTACCCATAGAGTACTTAACGGTGTGATTTTTGATTCCTTGTACAAGGCCATTCTCGGCCTCCGTTTTGCTTGCCGTTTGCGCCGGCGTGCCTTATTTATCGTTCGGTCGATATCACATCAGTACTTCAAAGTGAATTACTAACGTTTTTTTCGTACTCTTTTTTGTACCCATAGAGTACTTAACGGTGTGATTTTTGATTCCTTGTACAAGGCCATTCGGCCTCCGTTTTGCTTGCCGTTTGCGCCGGCGTGCCTTATTTATCGTTCGTTCGATATCACATCGTACTTCAAAGAGAATTACAAACGTTTTTTTTTCGTACTCTTTTTTGTACCCATAGAGTACTTAACGTGTGATTTTTGATTCCTTGTACAAGGCCATTCGGCCTCCGTTTTGCTTGCCGTTTGCGCCGGCGTGCCTTATTTATCGTTATGGTCGATATCACATCGTACTTCAAAGAGAATTACAAACGTTTTTTTTCGTACTTTTTTTCGTACCCATAGAGTACTTAACGTGTGATTTTTGATTCCTTGTACAAGGCCATTACGGCCTCCGTTTTGCTTGCCGTTTGCGCCGGCGTGCCTTATTTATCGTTCGGTCGATATCACATCGTACTTCAAAGAGAATTACAAACGTTTTTTTTCGTACTTTTTTTGTACCCATAGAGTACTTAACGTGTGATTTTTGATTCCTTGTACAAGGCCATTCGGCCTCCGTTTTGCTTGCCGTTTGCGCCGGCGTGCCTTATTTATCGTTCGGTCGATATCACATCGGTACTTCAAAGAGAATTACAAACGTACTTTTTTTTTCGTACTTTTTTTGTACCCATAGAGTACTTAACCGTGTGATTTTTGATTCCTTGTACAAGGCCATTCGGCCTCCGTTTTGCTTGCCGTTTGCGCCGGCGTGCCTTATTTATCGTTCGGTCGATATCACATCGTACTTCAAAGAGAATTACAAACGTTTTTTTTCGTACTTTTTTTGTACCCATAGAGTACTTAACCGTGTGATTTTTGATTCCTTGTACAAGGCCATTCGGCCTCCGTTTTGCTTGCCGTTTGCGCCGGCGTGCCTTATTTATCGTTCGGTCGATATCACATCGGTACTTCAAAGAGAATTACAAACGTTTTTTTCGTACTTTTTTTGTACCCATAGAGTACTTAACGTGTGATTTTTGATTCCTTGTACAAGGCCATTCGGCCTCCGTTTTGCTTGCCGTTTGCGCCGGCGTGCCTTATTTATCGTTCGGTCGATATCACATCGTACTTCAAAGAGAATTACAAACGTTTTTTTTCGTACTTTTTTTGTACCCATAGAGTACTTAACGGTGTGATTTTTGATTCCTTGTACAAGGCCATTCGGCCTCCGTTTTGCTTGCCGTTTGCGCCGGCGTGCCTTATTTATCGTTCGGTCGATATCACATCGTACTTCAAAGAGAATTACAAACGTTTTTTTTTTCGTACTTTTTTTGTACCCATAGAGTACTTAACGGTGTGATTTTTGATTCCTTGTACAAGGCCATTCGGCCTCCGTTTTGCTTGCCGTTTGCGCCGGCGTGCCTTATTTATCGTTCGGTCGATATCACATCGTACTTCAAAGAGAATTACAAACGTTTTTTTTCGTACTTTTTTTGTACCCATAGAGTACTTAACGGTGTGATTTTTGATTCCTTGTACAAGGCCATTCTGGCCTCCGTTTTGCTTGCCGTTTGCGCCGGCGTGCCTTATTTATCGTTTTGGTCGATATCACATAAGTACTTCAAAGAGAATTACAAACGTTTTTTTTCGTACTTTTTTTGTACCCATATAGTACTTAACGGTGTAAATTTTGATTCCATGTACAAGGCCATTCTGGCCTCCGTTTTGCTTGCCGTTTGCGCCGGCGTGCCTTATTTATCGTTCGGTCGATATCACATCGTACTTCAAAGAGAATTACAAACGTTTTTTTTCGTACTCTTTTTTGTACCCATAGAGTACTTAACGGTGTGATTTTTGATTCCTTGTACAAGGCCATTTCGGCCTCCGTTTTGCTTGCCGTTTGCGCCGGCGTGCCTTATTTATCGTTCGGTCGATATCACATCGTACTTCAAAGAGAATTACAAACGTTTTTTTTCGTACTCTTTTTTGTACCCATAGAGTACTTAACGGTGTGATTTTTGATTCCTTGTACAAGGCCATTTCGGCCTCCGTTTTGCTTGCCGTTTGCGCCGGCGTGCCTTATTTATCGTTCGGTCGATATCACATCGGTACTTCAAAGAGAATTACAAACGTTTTTTTTTCGTACTTTTTTTGTACCCATAGAGTACTTAACGGTGTGATTTTTGATTCCTTGTACAAGGCCATTCGGCCTCCGTTTTGCTTGCCGTTTGCGCCGGCGTGCCTTATTTATCGTTCGGTCGATATCACATCGGTACTTCAAAGAGAATTACAAACGTTTTTTTTCGTACTCTTTTTTGTACCCATAGAGTACTTAACGGTGTGATTTTTGATTCCTTGTACAAGGCCATTCGGCCTCCGTTTTGCTTGCCGTTTGCGCCGGCGTGCCTTATTTATCGTTCGGTCGATATCACATCGGTACTTCAAAGAGAATTACAAACGTTTTTTTTCGTACTCTTTTTTGTACCCATAGAGTACTTAACGGTGTGATTTTTGATTCCTTGTACAAGGCCATTTCGGCCTCCGTTTTGCTTGCCGTTTGCGCCGGCGTGCCTTATTTATCGTTACGGTCGATATCACATCGTACTTCAAAGAGAATTACAAACATTCGGCCTCCGTTTTTTTTTTCGTACTCTTTTTTGTACCCATAGAGTACTTAACGGTGTGATTTTTGATTCCTTGTACAAGGCCATTCGGCCTCCGTTTTGCTTGCCGTTTGCGCCGGCGTGCCTTATTTATCGTTCGGTCGATATCACATCGTACTTCAAAGAGAATTACAATTGTTTTTTTTCGTACTTTTTTTGTACCCATAGAGTACTTAACGGTGTGATTTTTGATTCCTTGTACAAGGCCATTCGGCCTCCGTTTTGCTTGCCGTTTGCGCCGGCGTGCCTTATTTATCGTTCTGGTCGATATCACATCAGTACTTCAAAGAGAATTACAAACGTTTTTTTTCGTACTCTTTTTTGTACCCATAGAGTACTTAACGGTGTGATTTTTGATTCCTTGTACAAGGCCATTCTGGCCTCCGTTTTGCTTGCCGTTTGCGCCGGCGTGCCTTATTTATCGTTCTGGTCGATAACACATCAAAACTTCAATGAGAATTACAAACGTTTTTTTTCGTACTTTGTTTTGTACCCATAGAGTACTTAACGGTGTGATTTTTGATTCCTTGTACAAGGCCATTCTGACCTCCGTTTTGCTTGCCGTTTTGCGCCGGCGTACCTTATTTATCGTTCTGGTCGATACCACATCAGTACTTCAAAGAGAATTACAAATGTTTTTTTTCGTACTTTTTTTCGTACCCATAGAGTACTTAACGCGTGTGATTTTTGATTCCTTGTACAAGGCCATTCGGCGCCCCGTTTTTCTTGCCGTTTGCACCGGCGTGCCTTATTTATCGTTCGGTCGATATCACATCGTACTTCAAAGAGAATTACAAACGTTTTTTTTCGTTTTTTTTTTCGTACTTATTTTTGTACGGTGTGATTTTTGATTACTTAACGGTGTGATTTCGGCCTCCGATTTTCTTGTCGTTTGCGCCGGCGTGCCTTATTTATCGTTCTGGTCGATATCACATCAGTACTTCAAAGAGAATTACAAACATTTTTTTTCGTAACTTTTTTTGTTCCCATAGAGTACTTAACGGTGTGAATTTTGATTCCTTGTACAAGGCCATTCTGGCTTCCGTTTTGCTTGCCGTTTGCGCCGGCGTGCCTTATTTATCGTTCTGGTCGATATCACGTCAGTACTTCAAAGAGAATTACAAACGTTTTTTTTTCGAACTTTTTTTTTGTACCCATAGAGTACTTAACGGTGTGATTTTTGATACCTTGTACAAGGTCATTCTGGCCTCCGTTTTGCTTGCCGTTTGCGCCGGCGTGCCTTATTTATCGTTCTGGTCGATATCACATCAGTACTTCAAAGAGAATTACAAACGTTTTTTTTCGTACTCTTTTTTGTACCCATAGAGTACTTAACGGTGTGATTTTTGATTCCTTGTACAAGGCCATTCTGGCCTCCGTTTTGCTTGCCGTTTGCGCCGGCGTGCCTTATTTATCGTTCTGGTCGATATCACATCAGTACTTCAAAGGGAATTACAAACGTTTTTTTTCGTACTCTTTTTTGTACCCATAGAGTACTTAACGGTGTGATATTTGATTCCTTGTACAAGGCCATTCTGGCCTCCGTTTTGCTTGTCGTTTGCGCCGGCGTGACTTATTTATCGTTATGGTCGATAACACATCAGTACTTCAATAAGAATTACAATTGTTTTTTTTCGTACTTTTTTTCGTACCCATAGAGTACTTAACTGAGTGATTTTTGATTCCTTGTACAAGGCCATTCTGGCCTCCGTTTTGCTTGCCGTTTGCGCCGGCGTGCCTTATTTATCGTTCTGGTCGATATCACATCGGTACTTCAAAGAGAATTACAAACGTTTTTTTTTTTTTTTCGTACCCATAGAGTACTTAACGTGTGATTTTTGATTCCTTGTACAAGACCATTCGGCCTCCGTTTTGCTTGCCGTTTGTGCCGGCGTGCCTTATTTATCGTTCTGGTCGATATCACATCAGTACTTCAAAGAGAATTACAAACGTTTTTTTTCGTACTCTTTTTTGTACCCATAGAGTACTTAACGGTGTGATTTTTGATTCCTTGTACAAGGCCATTCTGGCCTCCGTTTTGCTTGCCATTTGCGACGGCGTGCCTTATTTATCGTTCTGGTCGATATCACATCAGTACTTCAAAGAGAATTACAAAAGTTTTTTTTCGTACTCTTTTTTGTACCTATAGAGTACTTAACGGTGTGATTTTTGATTCCTTGTACAAGGCCATTCTGGCCTCCGTTTTGCTTGCCGTTTGCGCCGGCATGCCTTATTTATCGTTCTGGTCGATAACACATCAAAACTTCAATGAGAATTACAAACGTTTTTTTTCGTACTTTGTTTTGTACCCATAGAGTACTTAACGGTGTGATTTTTGATTCCTTGTACAAGGCCATTCTGACCTCCGTTTTGCTTGCCGTTTTCGCCGGCGTACCTTATTTATCGTTCTTGTCGATACCACATCAAGTACTTCAAAGAGAATTACAAATGTTTATTTTCGTACTTGTACAAGGCCATTTTTTTTCGTACCCGGTCGATATAGAGTACTTAACGTGTGATTTTTGATTCCTTGTACAAGGCCATTATGGCCTCCGTTTTGCTTGCCGTTTGCGCCGGCGTGCCTTATTTATCGTTCTGGTCGATATCACATCAGTACTTCAAAGAGAATTACAAAATTTTTTTTCGTACTTTTTTTGTACCCATAGAGTACTTAACGGTGTGATTTTTGATTCCTTGTACAAGGCCATTCGGCCTCCGTTTTGCTTGCCGTTTGCGCCGGCATGCCTTATTTATCGTTCTGGTCGATATCACATCAGTACTTCAAAGAGAATTACAAACGTTTTTTTTCGTACTCTTTTTTGTACCCATAGAGTACTTAACGGTGTGATTTTTGATTCCTTGTACAAGGCCATTCGGCCTCCGTTTTGCTTGCCGTTTGCGCCGGCGTGCCTTATTTATCGTTCGGTCGATATCACATCAGTACTTCACAGAGAATTACAAACGTTTTTTTTCGTACTCTTTTTTGTACCCATAGAGTACTTAACGGTGTGATTTTTGATTCCTTGTACAAGGCCATTCTGGCCTCCGTTTTGCTTGTCGTTTGCGCCGGCGTGCCTTATTTATCGTTATGGTCGATAACACATCAGTACTTCAAAGAGAATTACAAATGTTTTTTTTCGTACTTTTTTTCGTACCCATAGAGTACTTAGCGAGTGATTTTTGATTCCTTGTACAAGGCCATTCGGCCTCCGTTTTGCTTGCCGTTTGCGCCGGCGTGCCTTATTTATCGTTCGGTCGATATCACATCGTACTTCAAAGAGAATTACAAATTTTTTTTTTTTTCGTACCCATAGAGTACTTAAGCGTGTGATTTTTGATTCCTTGTACAAGACCATTTCGGCCTCCGTTTTGCTTGCCGTTTGCGCCGGCGTGCCTTATTTATCGTTCGGTCGATATCACATCGTACTTCAAGAGAATTACAAACGTTTTTTTTTCGTACTCTTTTTTGTACCCATAGAGTACTTAACGGTGTGATTTTTGATTCCTTGTACAAGGCCATTCTGGCCTCCGTTTTGCTTGCCATTTGCGACGGCGTGCCTTATTTATCGTTATGGTCGATATCACATCAGTACTTCAAAGAGAATTACAAAAGTTTTTTTTCGTACTCTTTTTTGTACCTATAGAGTACTTAACGGTGTGATTTTTGATTCCTTGTACAAGGCCATTCTGGCCTCCGTTTTGCTTGCCGTTTGCGCCGGCATGCCTTATTTATCGTTCTGGTCGATAACACATCAAAACTTCAATGAGAATTACAAACGTTTTTTTTCGTACTTTGTTTTGTACCCATAGAGTACTTAACGGTGTGATTTTTGATTCCTTGTACAAGGCCATTCTGACCTCCGTTTTGCTTGCCGTTTTCGCCAGCGTACCTTATTTATCGTTCTTGTCGATACCACATAAGTACTTCAAAGAGAATTACAAATGTTTATTTTCGTACTTTTTTCGTACCTATAGAGTACTTAACTGTGTGATTTTTGATTCTTGTACAAGGCCATTCTGGCCCCCGTTTTTCTTGCCGTTTGCACCGGCGTGCCTTATTTATCGTTCTGGTCGATATCACATCAGTACTTCAAAGAGAATTACAAACTTTTTTTTCGTACTTATTTTTGTACCCACAGACTACTTAACGGTGTGATTCTGGCCTCCGATTTTCTTGTCGTTTGCGCCGGCGTGCCTTATTTATCGTTCTGGTCGATATCACATCAGTACTTCAAAGAGAATTACAAACATTTTTTTTCGTAACTTTTTTTGTTCCCATAGAGTACTTAACGGTGTGAATTTTGATTCCTTGTACAAGGCCATTCTCGCCTCCGTTTTGCTTGCCGTTTGCGCCGGCGTGCCTTATTTATCGTTCTGGTCGATATCACATCAGTACTTCAAAGAGAATTACAAACGTTTTTTTTCGTACTTTTTTTTGTACCCATAGAGTACTTAACGGTGTGATTTTTGATCCTTGTACAAGGCCATTCTGGCCTCCGTTTTGCTTGCCGTTTGCGCCGGCGTGCCTTATTTATCGTTCGGTCGATATCACATTAGTACTTCAAAGAGAATTACAAACGTTTTTTTTTTACTACTTTTTTGTACCCATAGAGTACTTAACGGTGTGATTTTTGATTCCTTGTACAAGGCCATTCGGCCTCCGTTTTGCTTGCCGTTTGCGCCGGCGTACCTTATTTATCGTTCTGGTCGATATCACATCAGTACTTCAAAGAGAATTACAAACGTTTTTTTCGTACTCTTTTTTGTACCCATAGAGTACTTAACGGTGTGATTTTTGATTCCTTGTACAAGGCCATTCTGGCCTCCGTTTTGCTTGCCGTTTGCGCCGGCGTGCCTTATTTATCGTTATGGTCGATAACACATCAGTACTTCAATAAGAATTACAATTGTTTTTTTTCGTACTTTTTTTCGTACCCATAGAGTACTTAAGCGAGTGATTTTTGATTCCTTGTACAAGGCCATTCGGCCTCCGTTTTGCTTGCCGTTTGCGCCGGCGTGCCTTATTTATCGTTCGGTCGATATCACATCGTACTTCAAAGAGAATTACAAACGTTTTTTTTCGTACTTTTTTCGTACCCATAGAGTACTTAACGGTGTGATTTTTGATTCCTTGTACAAGACCATTCGGCCTCCGTTTTGCTTGCCGTTTGCGCCGGCGTGCCTTATTTATCGTTCTGGTCGATATCACATCAGTACTTCAAAGAGAATTACAAAAGTTTTTTTTCGTACTCTTTTTTGTACCCATAGAGTACTTAACGGTGTGATTTTTGATTCCTTGTACAAGGCCATTTCGGCCTCCGTTTTGCTTGCCGTTTGCGCCAGCGTGCCTTATTTATCGTTCTGGTCGATAACACATCGGTACTTCAAAGAGAATTACAAACGTTTTTTTTCGTACTTTTTTTGTACCCATAGAGTACTTAACGGTGTGATTTTTGATTCCTTGTACAAGGCCATTCGCCTCCGTTTTGCTTGCCGTTTGCGCCGGCGTGCCTTATTTATCGTTCGGTCGATATCACATCGGTACTTCAAAGAGAATTACAAACGTTTTTTTCGTACTTTTTTCGTACCCATAGAGTACTTAACGTGTGATTTTTGATTCCTTGTACAAGGCCATTCGGCCTCCGTTTTGCTTGCCGTTTGCGCCGGCGTGCCTTATTTATCGTTCGGTCGATATCACATCGTACTTCAAAGAGAATTACAAACGTTTTTTTTCGTACTTTTTTTTGTACCCATAGAGTACTTAACGGTGTGATTTTTGATTCCTTGTACAAGGCCATTCTGGCCTCCGTTTTGCTTGCCGTTTGCGCCGGCGTGCCTTATTTATCGTTCTGGTCGATATCACATCAGTACTTCAAAAGAGAATTACAAATGTTTTTTTTCGTACTTTTTTTCGTACCCATAGAGTACTTAACGGCGAGTGATTTTTGATTCCTTGTACAAGGCCATTCGGCCTCCGTTTTGCTTGCCGTTTGCGCCGGCGTGCCTTATTTATCGTTCGGTCGATATCACATCGGTACTTCAAAGAGAATTACAAACGTTTTTTTTCGTACTTTTTTTGTACCCATAGAGTACTTAACGGTGTGATTTTTGATTCCTTGTACAAGGCCATTCGGCCTCCGTTTTGCTTGCCGTTTGCGCCGGCGTGCCTTATTTATCGTTCGGTCGATATCACATCAGTACTTCAAAGAGAATTACAAACGTTTTTTTTCGTACTCTTTTTTGTACCCATAGAGTACTTAACGGTGTGATTTTTGATTCCTTGTACAAGGCCATTCTGGCCTCCGTTTTGCTTGCCGTTTGCGACGGCGTGCCTTATTTATCGTTCTGGTCGATATCACATCAGTACTTCAAAGAGAATTACAAAAGTTTTTTTTCGTACTCTTTTTTGTACCATAGAGTACTTAACGGTGTGATTTTTGATTCCTTGTAAAAGGCCATTCTGGCCTCCGTTTTGCTTGCCGTTTGCGCCGGCGTGCCTTATTTATCGTTCTGGTCGATAACACATCAAAACTTCAAGAGAATTACAAACGTTTTTTTTTCGTACTTTTTTTGTACCCATAGAGTACTTAACGGTGTGATTTTTGATTCCTTGTACAAGGCCATTCTGACCTCCGTTTTGCTTGCCGTTTGCGCCGGCGTGCCTTATTTATCGTTCTTGTCGATATCACATCAGTACTTCAAAGAGAATTACAAATGTTTTTTTCGTACTTTTTTTCGTACCTATAGAGTACTTAACGGTGTGATTTTTGATTCCTTGTACAAGGCCATTCCGGCCTCCGTTTTGCTTGCCGTTTGCGCCGGCGTGCCTTATTTATCGTTCGGTCGATATCACATCGTACTTCAAAGAGAATTACAAACGTTTTTTTTCGTACTTTTTTTGTACCCATAGAGTACTTAACGGTGTGATTTTTGATTCCTTGTACAAGGCCATTCGGCCTCCGTTTTGCTTGCCGTTTGCGCCGGCGTGCCTTATTTATCGTTCTGGTCGATATCACATCGGTACTTCAAAGAGAATTACAAATTTTTTTTCGTACTCTTTTTTGTACCCATAGAGTACTTAACGGTGTGATTTTGATTCCTTGTACAAGGCCATTCTGGCCTCCGTTTTGCTTGCCGTTTGCGCCGGCGTGCCTTATTTATCGTTCTGGTCGATATCACATCAGTACTTCAAAGAGAATTACAAACGTTTTTTTTCGTACTTTTTTTTTCGTACCCATAGAGTACTTAACGGTGTGATTTTTGATTCCTTGTACAAGGCCATTCGGCCTCCGTTTTGCTTGCCGTTTGCGCCGGCGTGCCTTATTTATCGTTCGGTCGATATCACATCTGTACTTCAAAGAGAATTACAAACGTTTTTTTTCGTACTCTTTTTTGTACCCATAGAGTACTTAACGGTGTGATTTTTGATTCCTTGTACAAGGCCATTTCGGCCTCCGTTTTGCTTGCCGTTTGCGCCGGCGTGCCTTATTTATCGTTCTGGTCGATATCACATCAGTACTTCAAAGAGAATTACAAACGTTTTTTTTCGTACTCTTTTTTGTACCCATAGAGTACTTAACGGTGTGATTTTTGATTCCTTGTACAAGGCCATTCTGGCCTCCGTTTTGCTTGTCGTTTGCGCCGGCGTGCCTTATTTATCGTTATGGTCGATAACACATCAGTACTTCAAAGAGAATTACAAATGTTTTTTTTCGTACTTTTTTTCGTACCCATAGAGTACTTAACTGAGTGATTTTTGATTCCTTGTACAAGGCCATTCTGGCCTCCGTTTTGATTGCCGTTTGCGCCGGCGTGCCTTATTTATCGTTCTGGTCGATATCACATCAGTACTTCAAAGAGAATTACAAACGTTTTTTTTCGTACCCATAGAGTACTTAACTGTGTGATTTTTGATTCCTTGTACAAGACCATTCTGGCCTCCGTTTTGCTTGCCGTTTGCACCGGCGTGCCTTATTTATCGTTCTGGTCGATATCACATCAGTACTTCACAGAGAATTACAAACGTTTTTTTTCGTACTCTTTTTTGTACCCATAGAGTACTTAACGGTGTGATTTTTGATTCCTTGTACAAGGCCATTCTGGCCTCCGTTTTGCTTGCCATTTGCGACGGCGTGCCTTATTTATCGTTCTGGTCGATATCACATCAGTACTTCAAAGAGAATTACAAAAGTTTTTTTTCGTACTCTTTTTTGTACCTATAGAGTACTTAACGGTGTGATTTTTGATTCCTTGTACAAGGCCATTCTGGCCTCCGTTTTGCTTGCCGTTTGCGCCGGCATGCCTTATTTATCGTTCTGGTCGATAACACATCAAAACTTCAATGAGAATTACAAACGTTTTTTTTTTCGTACTTTGTTTTGTACCCATAGAGTACTTAACGGTGTGATTTTTGATTCCTTGTACAAGGCCATTCTGACCTCCGTTTTGCTTGCCGTTTTCGCCAGCGTACCTTATTTATCGTTCTTGTCGATACCACATCAGTACTTCAAAGAGAGAATTACAAATGTTTTTTTCGTACTTTTTTTCGTACCTATAGAGTACTTAAGCGTGTGATTTTTGATTCCTTGTACAAGGCCATTCGGCCCCGTTTTTCTTGCCGTTTGCACCGGCGTGCCTTATTTATCGTTCGGTCGATATCACATCGGTACTTCAAAGAGAATTACAAACTTTTTTTTTCGTACTTATTTTTGTACCCATAGAGTACTTAACTATTTTTAACGGTGTGATTCTGGCCTCCGATTTTCTTGTCGTTTGCGCCGGCGTGCCTTATTTATCGTTCTGGTCGATATCACATCAGTACTTCAAAGAGAATTACAAACATTTTTTTTTCGTAACTTTTTTTGTTCCCATAGAGTACTTAACGGTGTGATTTTGATTCCTTGTACAAGGCCATTCTCGCTCCGTTTTGCTTGCCGTTTGCGCCGGCGTGCCTTATTTATCGTTCGGTCGATATCACATCGTACTTCAAAGAGAATTACAAACGTTTTTTTTTCGTACTTTTTTTTGTACCCATAGAGTACTTAACGGTGTGATTTTTGATTCCTTGTACAAGGCCATTCGGCCTCCGTTTTGCTTGCCGTTTGCGCCGGCGTGCCTTATTTATCGTTCTGGTCGATATCACATCAGTACTTCAAAGAGAATTACAAACGTTTTTTTTCGTACTCTTTTTTGTACCCATAGAGTACTTAACGGTGTGATTTTTGATTCCTTGTACAAGGCCATTCTGGCCTCCGTTTTGCTTGCCGTTTGCGCCGGCGCGCCTTATTTATCGTTCTGATCGATATCACATCGTACTTCAAAGGGAATTACAAACGTTTTTTTTCGTACTCTTTTTTGTACCCATAGAGTACTTAACGGTGTGATATTTGATTCCTTGTACAAGGCCATTCTGGCCTCCGTTTTGCTTGTCGTTTGCGCCGGCGTGACTTATTTATCGTTATGGTCGATAACACATCAGTACTTCAATAAGAATTACAATTGTTTTTTTTCGTACTTTTTTTCGTACCCATAGAGTACTTAACTGAGTGATTTTTGATTCCTTGTACAAGGCCATTCTGGACTCCGTTTTGCTTGCCGTTTGCGCCGGCGTGCCTTATTTATCGTTCTGGTCGATATCACATCAGTACTTCAAAGAGAATTACAAACGTTTTTTTCGTACCCATAGAGTACTTAACTGTGTGATTTTTGATTCCTTGTACAAGACCATTCTGGCCTCCGTTTTGCTTGCCGTTTGCGCCGGCGTGCCTTATTTATCGTTCGGTCGATATCACATCGTACTTCAAAGAGAATTACAAACGTTTTTTTTCGTACTCTTTTTTGTACCCATAGAGTACTTAACGGTGTGATTTTTGATTCCTTGTACAAGGCCATTCTGGCCTCCGTTTTGCTTGCCATTTGCGACGGCGTGCCTTATTTATCGTTCGGTCGATATCACATCGTACTTCAAAGAGAATTACAAAGTTTTTTTTCGTACTCTTTTTTGTACCTATAGAGTACTTAACGGTGTGATTTTTGATTCCTTGTACAAGGCCATTCTGGCCTCCGTTTTGCTTGCCGTTTGCGCCGGCATGCCTTATTTATCGTTCTGGTCGATAACACATCAGTACTTCAATGAGAATTACAAACGTTTTTTTTCGTACTTTGTTTTGTACCCATAGAGTACTTAACGGTGTGATTTTTGATTCCTTGTACAAGGCCATTCTGACCTCCGTTTTGCTTGCCGTTTGCGCCGGCGTACCTTATTTATCGTTCTGGTCGATACCACATCAGTACTTCAAAGAGAATTACAAATGTTTTTTTCGTACTTTTTTTCGTACCCATAGAGTACTTAACTGTGTGATTTTTGATTCCTTGTACAAGGCCATTCGGCCTCCGTTTTGCTTGCCGTTTGCGCCGGCGTGCCTTATTTATCGTTCGGTCGATATCACATCGTACTTCAAAGAGAATTACAAAACGTTTTTTTTTCGTACTTTTTTTGTACCCATAGAGTACTTAACGTGTGATTTTTGATTCCTTGTACAAGGCCATTCGGCCTCCGTTTTGCTTGCCGTTTGCGCCGGCGTGCCTTATTTATCGTTCGGTCGATATCACATCGGTACTTCAAAGAGAATTACAAATGTTTTTTTTCGTACTTTTTTTGTACCCATAGAGTACTTAACGGTGTGATTTTGATTCCTTGTACAAGGCCATTCGGCCTCCGTTTTGCTTGCCGTTTGCGCCGGCGTGCCTTATTTATCGTTCGGTCGATATCACATCGGTACTTCAAAGAGAATTACAAACGTTTTTTTTCGTACTCTTTTTTGTACCCATAGAGTACTTAACGTGTGATTTTTGATTCCTTGTACAAGGCCATTCGGCCTCCGTTTTGCTTGCCGTTTGCGCCGGCGTGCCTTATTTATCGTTATGGTCGATATCACATCAGTACTTCAAAGAGAATTACAAATGTTTTTTTTCGTACTTTTTTTCGTACCCATAGAGTACTTAACTTAAGGTGTGATTTTTGATTCCTTGTACAAGGCCATTCGGCCTCCGTTTTGCTTGCCGTTTGCGCCGGCGTGCCTTATTTATCGTTCGGTCGATATCACATCGGTACTTCAAAGAGAATTACAAACGTTTTTTTTCGTACTCTTTTTTGTACCCATAGAGTACTTAACGGTGTGATTTTTGATTCCTTGTACAAGGCCATTCGGCCTCCGTTTTGCTTGCCGTTTGCGCCGGCGTGCCTTATTTATCGTTCTGGTCGATATCACATCAGTACTTCAAAGAGAATTACAAACGTTTTTTTTCGTACTCTTTTTTGTACCCATAGAGTACTTAACGGTGTGATTTTTGATTCCTTGTACAAGGCCATTCTGGCCTCCGTTTTGTTTGCCGTTTGCGCCGGCGTGCCTTATTTATCGTTCTGGTCGATAACACATCGTACTTCAAAGAGAATTACAATTGTTTTTTTTCGTACTTTTTTCGTACCCATAGAGTACTTAAGCGAGTGATTTTTGATTCCTTGTACAAGGCCATTCGGCCTCCGTTTTGCTTGCCGTTTGCGCCGGCGTGCCTTATTTATCGTTCGGTCGATATCACATCGTACTTCAAAGAGAATTACAAACGTTTTTTTTCGTACCCATAGAGTACTTAAGCGTGTGATTTTTGATTCCTTGTACAAGACCATTCGGCCTCCGTTTTGCTTGCCGTTTGTGCCGGCGTGCCTTATTTATCGTTCTGGTCGATATCGCATCAGTACTTCAAAGAGAATTACAAACTTTTTTTTTCGTATTCTTTTTTGTACCCATAGAGTACTTAACGGTGTGATTTTTGATTCCTTGTACAAGGCCATTCTGGCCTCCGTTTTGCTTGCCATTTGCGCCGGCGTGCCTTATTTATCGTTCTGGTCGATATCACATCAGTACTTCAAAGAGAATTACAAAAGTTTTTTTTCGTACTCTTTTTTGTACCCATAGAGTACTTAACGGTGTGATTTTTGATTCCTTGTACAAGGCCATTCTGGCCTCCGTTTTGCTTGCCGTTTGCGCCGGCATGCCTTATTTATCGTTCTGGTCGATAACACATGAAAACTTCAATGAGAATTTGATATGATTCGGGATCTAGATTAAGGATGCAATGAAGAAAATACGAAGGAAACGAAGAAGAAAGAAGGAAAAACAACGAGCAAGGACTTAGTTTTTCTCGGAATCACACTTCGAAAAACTAAGTTGAGAACGCCGCACAAGGATTGCTCAAATCCTTGATAAATTCTCAAGTCAATCGAATTACCTAATCAACAAGGTAACAAGATAAACTCACAATATTTTATATAATTCACTTAAAGTTCAAATCTCCATTACAAAGTCATAGAACACGCCTTATATAGGCTGAATTTCAGATTTGGATACATGAATAAAGATGAAAAGACTTCCTAGAATAATGAAGAGACTTCCTAGAAACAATATTCAAGAGTGGCGCCAACCTAGGTTCAAGATCAGCCATGAATTAAGTCATTTAGGTACAAAGCACTTTGCTGAATCATTAATGCTCCAAATACAATGTACCTAGTTTCTCCAATGCTAAAAGTGGCGCCATTTTGAGTAGCATTTCCAGATTTTATTTAACCTTAAATATAAAATAAATACTTAGGATTGTATCATAGATATATTTGTATCAGGAATACCTTAAATTCATTTGTAACATTAGAATCACCAACAACGACCGCTTCTGTTATAGTACCAACAGTAGGAACTATTATCTCATGTGAAAGGATCACAGCCGGAACAATAATCTCATCCTGTATAAGTACCACATCATTTATAACCGGACCATCCTCGGTTTGTTCCTCCAACTGATCATGACATTGGACAGCCATAGTTGTGCTCAATTCAACTTTATCAACAAGTTTTTTTTTAATAGGATCATCAACTAGAATCGGATCAGCCATGGTGTTGGTCGCAATTGGAACAGTATCATCATTGACAATCTCAGTAGTAGGTTGAGGAACAACACGTTCAGTAGATAAATATTTCGGGAACTTGCCACGGAGAGCGTCTTCATGAGTTACCCCATATGTTTGAAAGAACAACTCATCTTGACCTTCCATTTTGCCTCAAGTTGCTTTCGTCGTTCTACACGTTCTAACTCTCGTTGGGCTTGTTTAGCCTCAAATTGACTCCATCCATAATCAACCCAACGTTGTCCAACACCCTATTACGGGCACGAATACCACCAAGATTACCAATCCCATATTGGTGAAACAAATGAGTAATGCGAGATTTCGGTGTTTGTTGAAACTCCGAGAATTGTTTATCCAAATTATTATGTTTTTTTTTTTTTGTTGTTCTTTGTAAAAACGCCATTTAGCTTCTTGGTCAGCTTGATCCATGGGTAATAAAAATCACAATGGAAATATCTTAGAAAAGAATAATGAACTTGAAAATTGCGTAAAAAATTGTTTTTGACAGATTGATAGCTTAGAAAAGAATAATGAAGTGTCTTACAGGCCTGTTTGTGATCAAACGAATAGGATTTTTGAAAAACTCAAAGGATGAAAGTTGAAGATTAGGCAATTTCCTATGAGTATACCAAAAATTACGAATTTTAGACCTGTTTTACTACCTGAACCGGGGTCGGAACAGAAACTGTGCAAACTGTGAACAACTGTGTACCGATTTTTTTTTGTAAGGCAAATTTGACTGTGATGGGTTATGATTTTGAAGGTGAGGTAAAGAGACATAATGTAGATAATACGTTGATTTTTGTGTGGTAAAAATTTCAGAAGTTTTGGAGGTGTTTTGGATATACAAATAGTAGACGTGTTTATTTCTGACAGAATTTGTTTTTGGATGAAAAATAAAGATGAAAAATTTTGGATATTTGCAACCTCAATCCCGGTCTCTGATACCAATTGATATGATTCGGGATCTAGATTAAGGATGCAATGAAGAAAATACGAAGGAAACGAAGAAGAAAGAAGGAAAAACAACGAGCAAGGACTTAGTTTTTCTCGGAATCACACTTCGAAAAACTAAGTTGAGAACGCCGCACAAGGATTGCTCAAATCCTTGATAAATTCTCAAGTCAATCGAATTACCTAATCAACAAGGTAACAAGATAAACTCACAATATTTTATATAATTCACTTAAAGTTCAAATCTCCATTACAAAGTCATAGAACACGCCTTATATAGGCTGAATTTCAGATTTGGATACATGAATAAAGATGAAAAGACTTCCTAGAATAATGAAGAGACTTCCTAGAAACAATATTCAAGAGTGGCGCCAACCTAGGTTCAAGATCAGCCATGAATTAAGTCATTTAGGTACAAAGCACTTTGCTGAATCATTAATGCTCCAAATACAATGTACCTAGTTTCTCCAATGCTAAAAGTGGCGCCATTTTGAGTAGCATTTCCAGATTTTATTTAACCTTAAATATAAAATAAATACTTAGGATTGTATCATAGATATATTTGTATCAGAATTACAAACGTTTTTTTTATACTTTGTTTTGTTCCCATAGAGTACTTAACGGTGTGATTTTTGATTCCTTGTACAAGGCCATTCTGACCTCCGTTTTGCTTGCCGTTTTCGCCGGCGTGCCTTATTTATCGTTCTTGTCGATATCACATCAGTACTTCAAAGAGAATTACAAATGTTTTTTTCGTACTTTTTTTTTCGTACCCATAGAGTACTTAACGTGTGATTTTTGATTCCTTGTACAAGGCCATTCGGCCTCCGTTTTGCTTGCCGTTTGCGCCGGCGTGCCTTATTTATCGTTCGGTCGATATCACATCGTACTTCAAAGAGAATTACAAACGTTTTTTTTCGTACTTTTTTTGTACCCATAGAGTACTTAACTGTGTGATTTTTGATTCCTTGTACAAGGCCATTCGGGCCTCCGTTTTGCTTGCCGTTTGCGCCGGCGTGCCTTATTTATCGTTCGGTCGATATCACATCGGTACTTCAAAGAGAATTACAAACGTTTTTTTTCGTACTCTTTTTTCGTACCCATAGAGTACTTAACGCGTGTGATTTTTGATTCCTTGTACAAGGCCATTCGCCTCCGTTTTGCTTGCCGTTTGCGCCGGCGTGCCTTATTTATCGTTCGGTCGATATCACATCGTACTTCAAAGAGAATTACAAATGTTTTTTTCGTACTCTTTTTTGTACCCATAGAGTACTTAACGGTGTGATTTTTGATTCCGTGTACAAGGCCATTCTGGCCTCCGTTTTGCTTGCCGTTTGCGCCGGCGTGCCTTATTTATCGTTCAGGTCGATATCACATCAGTACTTCAAAGAGAATTACAAACGTTTTTTTTCGTACTCTTTTTTGTACCTATAGAGTACTTATGGGTGTGATTTTTGATTCTTTGTACAAGGCCATTCTGGCCTCCGTTTTGCTTGCCGTTTGCGCCGGCGTGCCTTATTTATCGTTATGGTCGATAACACATCAGTACTTCAAAGAGAATTACAAATGTTTTTTTTCGTACTTTTTTTCGTACCCATAGAGTACTTAACTGAGTGATTTTTGATTCCTTGTACAAGGCCATTCGGCCTCCGTTTTGCTTGCCGTTTGCGCCGGCGTGCCTTATTTATCGTTCGGTCGATATCACATCGTACTTCAAAGAGAATTACAAACGTTTTTTTTTTCGTACCCATAGAGTACTTAACGTGTGATTTTTGATTCCTTGTACAAGGCCATTCGGCCTCCGTTTTGCTTGCCGTTTGCGCCGGCGTGCCTTATTTATCGTTCGGTCGATATCACATCGTACTTCAAAGAGAATTACAAACGTTTTTTTTCGTACTTTTTTTTGTACCCATAGAGTACTTAACGGTGTGATTTTTGATTCCTTGTACAAGGCCATTCGGCCTCCGTTTTGCTTGCCGTTTGCGCCGGCGTGCCTTATTTATCGTTCGGTCGATATCACATCGGTACTTCAAAGAGAATTACAAACGTTTTTTTTCGTACTTTTTTTCGTACCCATAGAGTACTTAACGCGTGTGATTTTTGATTCCTTGTACAAGGCCATTCGGCCTCCGTTTTGCTTGCCGTTTGCGCCGGCGTGCCTTATTTATCGTTCGGTCGATATCACATCGTACTTCAAAGAGAATTACAAACGTTTTTTTTCGTACTTTTTTTGTACCCATAGAGTACTTAACGTGTGATTTTTGATTCCTTGTACAAGGCCATTCGGCCTCCGTTTTGCTTGCCGTTTGCGCCGGCGTGCCTTATTTATCGTTCGGTCGATATCACATCGTACTTCAAAGAGAATTACAAACGTTTTTTTTCGTACTTTTTTTGTACCCATAGAGTACTTAACGTGTGATTTTTGATTCCTTGTACAAGGCCATTCGGCCTCCGTTTTGCTTGCCGTTTGCGCCGGCGTGCCTTATTTATCGTTCGGTCGATATCACATCGTACTTCAAAGAGAATTACAAACGTTTTTTTTCGTACTTTTTTCGTACCCATAGAGTACTTAACGTGTGATTTTTGATTCCTTGTACAAGGCCATTCGGCCTCCGTTTTGCTTGCCGTTTGCGCCGGCGTGCCTTATTTATCGTTCTGGTCGATATCACATCAGTACTTCAAAGAGAATTACAAACGTTTTTTTTTCGTACTCTTTTTTGTACCCATAGAGTACTTAACGGTGTGATTTTTGATTCCTTGTACAAGGCCATTCTGGCCTCCGTTTTGCTTGCCGTTTGCGCCGGCGTGCCTTATTTATCGTTCTGGTCGATAACACATCAGTACTTCAAAGAGAATTACAAATGTTTTTTTTCGTACTTTTTTTCGTACCCATAGAGTACTTAATTGTGTGATTTTTGATTCCTTGTACAAGGCCATTCTGGCCTCCGTTTTGCTTGCCGTTTGCGCCGGCGTGCCTTATTTATCGTTCGGTCGATATCACATCGTACTTCAAAGAGAATTACAAACGTTTTTTTTCGTACTTTTTTTCGTACCCATAGAGTACTTAACGTGTGATTTTTGATTCCTTGTACAAGGCCATTTCGCCTCCGTTTTGCTTGCCGTTTGCGCCGGCGTGCCTTATTTATCGTTCGGTCGATATCACATCGTACTTCAAAGAGAATTACAAACGTTTTTTTTCGTACTTTTTTTTGTACCCATAGAGTACTTAACGGTGTGATTTTTGATTCCTTGTACATGGCCATTCTGGCCTCCGTTTTGCTTGCCGTTTTGCGCCGGCGTGCCTTATTTATCGTTCTGGTCGATATCACATCGTACTTCAAAGAGAATTACAAACGTTTTTTTTCGTACTTTTTTGTACCCATAGAGTACTTAACGGTGTGATTTTTGATTCCTTGTACAAGGCCATTCGGCCTCCGTTTTGCTTGCCGTTTGCGCCGGCGTGCCTTATTTATCGTTCTGGTCGATATCACATCAAAACTTCAAAGAGAATTACAAACGTTTTTTTTTCGTACTTTTTTTGTACCCATAGAGTACTTAACGGTGTGATTTTTGATTCCTTGTACAAGGCCATTCTGGCCTCCGTTTTGCTTGCCGTTTGCGCCGGCGTGCCTTATTTATCGTTCTTGTCGATACCACATAAGTACTTCAAAGAGAATTACAAATGTTTTTTTTCGTACTTTTTTTCGTACCCATAGAGTACTTAACTGTGTGATTTTTGATTCCTTGTACAAGGCCATTCTGGCCTCCGTTTTGCTTGCCGTTTGCGCCGGCGTGCCTTATTTATCGTTCGGTCGATATCACATCGTACTTCAAAGAGAATTACAAACGTTTTTTTCGTTTTTTTTTCGTACCCATAGAGTACTTAACGTGTGATTTTTGATTCCTTGTACAAGGCCATTCGGCCTCCGTTTTGCTTGCCGTTTGCGCCGGCGTGCCTTATTTATCGTTCGGTCGATATCACATCGTACTTCAAAGAGAATTACAAACGTTTTTTTTCGTACTCTTTTTTGTACCCATAGAGTACTTAACGGTGTGATTTTTGATTCCTTGTACAAGGCCATTCGGCCTCCGTTTTGCTTGCCGTTTGCGCCGGCGTGCCTTATTTATCGTTATGGTCGATAACACATCGTACTTCAAAGAGAATTACAATTGTTTTTTTTCGTACTTTTTTTCGTACCCATAGAGTACTTAAGCGAGTGATTTTTGATTCCTTGTACAAGGCCATTCGGCCTCCGTTTTGCTTGCCGTTTGCGCCGGCGTGCCTTATTTATCGTTCGGTCGATATCACATCGGTACTTCAAAGAGAATTACAAACGTTTTTTTTCGTACTTTTTTTCGTACCCATAGAGTACTTAAGCGTGTGATTTTTGATTCCTTGTACAAGACCATTCGGCCTCCGTTTTGCTTGCCGTTTGCGCCGGCGTGCCTTATTTATCGTTCGGTCGATATCACATCGTACTTCAAAGAGAATTACAAACTTTTTTTTTTCGTATTCTTTTTTGTACCCATAGAGTACTTAACGGTGTGATTTTTGATTCCTTGTACAAGGCCATTCGGCCTCCGTTTTGCTTGCCATTTGCGCCGGCGTGCCTTATTTATCGTTCTGGTCGATATCACATCAGTACTTCAAAGAGAATTACAAAAGTTTTTTTTCGTACTCTTTTTTGTACCTATAGAGTACTTAACGGTGTGATTTTTGATTCCTTGTACAAGGCCATTCTGGCCTCCGTTTTGCTTGCCGTTTGCGCCGGCATGCCTTATTTATCGTTCTGGTCGATAACACATGAAAACTTCAATGAGAATTACAAACGTTTTTTTTCGTACTTTGTTTTGTACCCATAGAGTACTTAACGGTGTGATTTTTGATTCCTTGTACAAGGCCATTCTGACCTCCGTTTTGCTTGCCGTTTTCGCCAGCGTACCTTATTTATCGTTCTTGTCGATACCACATCAGTACTTCAAAGAGAATTACAAATGTTTATTTTCGTACTTTTTTTCGTACCTATAGAGTACTTAGCGTGTGATTTTTGATTCCTTGTACAAGGCCATTCTGGCCTCCGTTTTGCTTGCCGTTTGCGCCGGCGTGCCTTATTTATCGTTCGGTCGATATCACATCGTACTTCAAAGAGAATTACAAACGTTTTTTTTCGTATTTTTTTCGTACCCATAGAGTACTTAACGCGTGATTTTTGATTCCTTGTACAAGGCCATTCGGCCTCCGTTTTGCTTGCCGTTTGCGCCGGCGTGCCTTATTTATCGTTCGGTCGATATCACATCGTACTTCAAAGAGAATTACAAATGTTTTTTTTCGTACTCTTTTTTGTACCCATAGAGTACTTAACGGTGTGATTTTTGATTCCTTGTACAAGGCCATTCGCCTCCGTTTTGCTTGCCGTTTGCGCCGGCGTGCCTTATTTATCGTTCGGTCGATATCACATCGTACTTCAAAGAGAATTACAAATGTTTTTTTCGTACTCTTTTTTGTACCCATAGAGTACTTAACGGTGTGATTTTTGATTCCTTGTACAAGGCCATTCTGGCCTCCGTTTTGCTTGCCGTTTGCGCCGGCGTGCCTTATTTATCGTTCAGGTCGATATCACATCAGTACTTCAAAGAGAATTACAAACGTTTTTTTTCGTACTCTTTTTTGTACCCATAGAGTACTTAACGCGTGTGATTTTTGATTCCTTGTACAAGGCCATTCTGGCCTCCGTTTTGCTTGTCGTTTGCGCCGGCGTGCCTTATTTATCGTTATGGTCGATAACACATCAGTACTTCAAAGAGAATTACAAATGTTTTTTTTCGTACTTTTTTTCGTACCCATAGAGTACTTAACTGAGTGATTTTTGATTCCTTGTACAAGGCCATTCGGCCTCCGTTTTGCTTGCCGTTTGCGCCGGCGTGCCTTATTTATCGTTCGGTCGATATCACATCGTACTTCAAAGAGAATTACAAACGTTTTTTTTTCGTACCCATAGAGTACTTAACGTGTGTGATTTTTGATTCCTTGTACAAGACCATTCTGGCCTCCGTTTTGCTCGCCGTTTCCGCCGGGGTGCCTTATTTATCGTTCTGGTCGATATCACATCAGTACTTCAAAGAGAATTACAAACGTTTTTTTTCGTACTCTTTTTTGTACCCATAGAGTACTTAACGGTGTGATTTTTGATTCTTGTACAAGGCCATTCTGGCCTCCGTTTTGCTTGCCATTTGCGCCGGCGTGCCTTATTTATCGTTCTGGTCGATATCACATCAGTACTTCAAAGAGAATTACAAAAGTTTTTTTTCGTACTCTTTTTTGTACCTATAGAGTACTTAACGGTGTGATTTTTGATTCCTTGTACAAGGCCATTCTGGCCTCCGTTTTGCTTGCCGTTTGCGCCGGCATGCCTTATTTATCGTTCTGGTCGAAAACACATCAAAACTTCAAAGAGAATTACAAACGTTTTTTTCGTACTTTTTTTGTACCCATAGAGTACTTAACGGTGTGATTTTTGATTCCTTGTACAAGGCCATTCTGACCTCCGTTTTGCTTGCCGTTTGCGCCGGCGTGCCTTATTTATCGTTCTTGTCGATATCACATTAGTACTTCAAAGAGAATTACAAATGTTTATTTTCGTACTTTTTTTCGTACCCATAGAGTACTTAACTGTGTGATTTTTGATTCCTTGTACAAGGCCATTCTGGCCTCCGTTTTGCTTGCCGTTTGCGCCGGCGTGCCTTATTTATCGTTCGGTCGATATCACATCGTACTTCAAAGAGAATTACAAACGTTTTTTTCGTACTTTTTTGTACCCAAGAGTACTTAACGGTGTGATTTTTGATTCCTTGTACAAGGCCATTCGGCCTCCGTTTTGCTTGCCGTTTGCGCCGGCGTGCCTTATTTATCGTTCGGTCGATATCACATCGTACTTCAAAGAGAATTACAAACGTTTTTTTCGTACTTTTTTTGTACCCATAGAGTACTTAACGGTGTGATTTTTGATTCCTTGTACAAGGCCATTCTGGCCTCCGTTTTGCTTGCCGTTTGCGCCGGCGTGCCTTATTTATCGTTCTGGTCGATAACACATCAGTACTTCAAATAGAATTACAATTGTTTTTTTTCGTACTTCTTTTTCGTACCCATAGAGTACTTAACTGTGTGATTTTTGATTCCTTGTACAAGGCCATTTCGGCCTCCGTTTTGCTTGCCGTTTGCGCCGGCGTGCCTTATTTATCGTTCGGTCGATATCACATCGTACTTCAAAGAGAATTACAAACGTTTTTTTTCGTACCCATAGAGTACTTAACGTGTGATTTTTGATTCCTTGTACAAGGCCATTCGGCCTCCGTTTTGCTTGCCGTTTGCGCCGGCGTGCCTTATTTATCGTTCGGTCGATATCACATCGTACTTCAAAGAGAATTACAAATGTTTTTTTTCGTACTCTTTTTTGTACCCATAGAGTACTTAACGGTGTGATTTTTGATTCCTTGTACAAGGCCATTCTGGCCTCCGTTTTGCTTGCCGTTTGCGCCGGCGTGCCTTATTTATCGTTCTGGTCGATATCACATCGTACTTCAAAGAGAATTACAAACGTTTTTTTTCGTACTCTTTTTTGTACCCATAGAGTACTTAACGGTGTGATTTTTGATTCCTTGTACAAGGCCATTCTGGCCTCCGTTTTGCTTGCCGTTTGCGCCGGCGTGCCTTATTTATCGTTCTGGTCGATATCACATCAGTACTTCAAAGAGAATTACAAATTTTTTTTTCGTACTTTTTTTGTACCCATAGAGTACTTAACGGTGTGATTTTTGATTCCTTGTACAAGGCCATTCTGGCCTCCGTTTTGCTTGCCGTTTGCGCCGGCGTGCCTTATTTATCGTTCTTGTCGATATCACATCAGTACTTCAAAGAGAATTACAAATGTTTTTTTCGTACTTTTTTTCGTACCCATAGAGTACTTAACTGTGTGATTTTTGATTCCTTGTACAAGGCCATTCTGGCCTCCGTTTTGCTTGCCGTTTGCGCCGGCGTGCCTTATTTATCGTTCGGTCGATATCACATCGTACTTCAAAGAGAATTACAAACGTTTTTTTTCGTACTTTTTTTCGTACCCATAGAGTACTTAACGGTGTGATTTTTGATTCCTTGTACAAGGCCATTCGGCCTCCGTTTTGCTTGCCGTTTGCGCCGGCGTGCCTTATTTATCGTTCTGGTCGATATCACATCAGTACTTCAAAGAGAATTACAAACGTTTTTTTTCGTACTCTTTTTTGTACCCATAGAGTACTTAACGGTGTGATTTTTGATTCCTTGTACAAGGCCATTCTGGCCTCCGTTTTGCTTGCCGTTTGCGCCGGCGTGCCTTATTTATCGTTCTGGTCGATATCACATCAGTACTTCAAAGAGAATTACAAATGTTTTTTTCGTACTCTTTTTTGTACCCATAGAGTACTTAACGGTGTGATTTTTGATTCCTTGTACAAGGCCATTCTGGCCTCCGTTTTGCTTGCCGTTTGCGCCGGCGTGCCTTATTTATCGTTCTGGTCGATATCACATCAGTACTTCAAAGAGAATTACAAACGTTTTTTTTCGTACTCTTTTTTGTACCCATAGAGTACTTAATGGTGTGATTTTTGATTCCTTGTACAAGGCCATTCTGGCCTCCGTTTTGCTTGCCGTTTGCGCCGGCGGGCTTTATTTATCGTTATGGTCGATATCACATCGTACTTCAAAGAGAATTACAAATGTTTTTTTTCGTACTTTTTTTCGTACCCATAGAGTACTTAACGAGTGATTTTTGATTCCTTGTACAAGGCCATTCGGCCTCCGTTTTGCTTGCCGTTTGCGCCGGCGTGCCTTATTTATCGTTCGGTCGATATCACATCGGTACTTCAAAGAGAATTACAAACGTTTTTTTTCGTACTCTTTTTTGTACCCATAGAGTACTTAACGTGTGATTTTTGATTCCTTGTACAAGACCATTCGGCCTCCGTTTTGCTTGCCGTTTGCGCCGGCGTGCCTTATTTATCGTTCGGTCGATATCACATCGTACTTCAAAGAGAATTACAAACGTTTTTTTTCGTACTTTTTTTGTACCCATAGAGTACTTAACGGTGTGATTTTTGATTCCTTGTACAAGGCCATTCGGCCTCCGTTTTGCTTGCCGTTTGCGCCGGCGTGCCTTATTTATCGTTCTGGTCGATATCACATCAGTACTTCAAAGAGAATTACAAACGTTTTTTTTCGTACTCTTTTTTGTACCCATAGAGTACTTAACGGTGTGATTTTTGATTCCTTGTACAAGGCCATTCTGGCCTCCGTTTTGCTTGCCGTTTGTGCCGGCATGCCTTATTTATCGTTCTGGTCGATAACACATCTAAACTTCAATGAGAATTACAAACGTTTTTTTTCGTACTTTGTTTTGTACCCATAGAGTACTTAACGGTGTGATTTTTGATTCCTTGTACAAGGCCATTCTGACCTCCGTTTTGCTTGCCGTTTTCGCCAGCGTACCTTATTTATCGTTCTTGTCGATACCACATCAGTACTTCAAAGAGAATTACAAATGTTTATTTTCGTACTTTTTTTCGTACCTATAGAGTACTTAACTGTGTGATTTTTGATTCCTTGTACAAGGCCATTCTGGCCTCCGTTTTGCTTGCCGTTTGCGCCGGCGTGCCTTATTTATCGTTCTGGTCGATATCACATCAGTACTTCAAAGATAATTACAAACGTTTTTTTTCGTTTTTTTTTTCGTACCCATAGAGTACTTAACTGCGTGATTTTTGATTCCTTGTACAAGGCCATTCTGGCCTCCGTTAATCTTGCCGTTTGCGCCGGCGTGCCTTATTTATCGTTCTGGTCGATATCACATCAGTACTTCAAAGAGAATTACAAATGTTTTTTTCGTACTCTTTTTTGTACCCTTAGAGTACTTAACGGTGTGATATTTGATTCCTTGTACAAGGCCATTCTGGCCTCCGTTTTGCTTGCCGTTTGCGCCGGCATGCCTTATTTATCATTCTGTTCGATATCACATCAGTACTTCAAAGAGAATTACAAACGTTTTTTTTTTTTTTTTTTGTACCCATAGAGTACTTAACTGTGTGATTTTTGATTCCTTGTACAAGGCCATTCGGCCTCCGTTTTGCTTGCCGTTTGCGCCGGCGTGCCTTATTTATCGTTCGGTCGATATCACATCGTACTTCAAAGAGAATTACAAATTTTTTTTCGTACTTTTTTTTGTACCCATAGAGTACTTAACGGTGTGATTTTTGATTCCTTGTACAAGACCATTCTCGGCCTCCGTTTTGCTTGCCGTTTGCGGCGTGCCTTATTTATCGTTCGGTCGATATCACATCGCATACTTCAAAGAGAATTACAAACGTTTTTTTTCGTACTCTTTTTTGTACCCATAGAGTACTTAACGGTGTGATTTTTGATTCCTTGTACAAGGCCATTCGGCCTCCGTTTTGCTTGTCGTTTGCGCCGGCGTGCCTTATTTATCGTTATGGTCGATAACACATCGGTACTTCAAAAGAGAATTACAAATGTTTTTTTTCGTACTTTTTTTCGTACCCATAGAGTACTTAACGAGTGATTTTTGATTCCTTGTACAAGGCCATTCGGCCTCCGTTTTGCTTGCCGTTTGCGCCGGCGTGCCTTATTTATCGTTCGGTCGATATCACATCGGTACTTCAAAGAGAATTACAAACGTTTTTTTTTTCGTACCCATAGAGTACTTAAGCGTGTGATTTTTGATTCCTTGTACAAGACCATTCGGCCTCCGTTTTGCTTGCCGTTTGCGCCGGCGTGCCTTATTTATCGTTCTGGTCGATATCACATCAGTACTTCAAAGAGAATTACAAACGTTTTTTTTCGTACTCTTTTTTGTACCCATAGAGTACTTAACGGTGTGATTTTTGATTCCTTGTACAAGGCCATTCTGGCCTCCGTTTTGCTTGCCATTTGCGCCGGCGTGCCTTATTTATCGTTCTGGTCGATATCACATCAGTACTTCAAAGAGAATTACAAAAGTTTTTTTTCGTACTCTTTTTTGTACCTATAGAGTACTTAACGGTGTGATTTTTGATTCCTTGTACAAGGCCATTCTGGCCTCCGTTTTGCTTGCCGTTTGCGCCGGCATGCCTTATTTATCGTTCTGGTCGATAACACATCAAAACTTCAATGAGAATTACAAACGTTTTTTTTCGTACTTTGTTTTGTACCCATAGAGTACTTAACGGTGTGATTTTTGATTCCTTGTACAAGGCCATTCTGACCTCCGTTTTGCTTGCCGTTTGCGCCGGCGTACCTTATTTATCGTTCTTGTCGATACCACATCAGTACTTCAAAGAGAATTACAAATGTTTATTTTCGTACTTTTTTTCGTACCTATAGAGTACTTAACTGTGTGATTTTTGATTCCTTGTACAAGGCCATTCTGGCCTCCGTTTTGCTTGCCGTTTGCGCCGGCGTGCCTTATTTATCGTTCTGGTCGATATCACATCAGTACTTCAAAGAGAATTACAAACGTTTTTTTTCGTATTTTTTTTCGTACCCATAGAGTACTTAACTGCGTGATTTTTGATTCCTTGTACAAGGCCATTCTGGCCTCCGTTAAGCTTGCCGTTTGCGCCGGCGTGCCTTATTTATCGTTCGGTCGATATCACATCGTACTTCAAAGAGAATTACAAAAATTTTTTTTCGTACTTTTTTGTACCCTTAGAGTACTTAACGGTGTGATTTTTGATTCCTTGTACAAGGCCATTCTGGCCTCCGTTTTGCTTGCCGTTTGCGCCGGCGTGCCTTATTTATCGTTCTGTTCGATATCACATCAGTACTTCAAAGAGAATTACAAACGTTTTTTTCGTACTCTTTTTTGTACCCATAGAGTACTTAACGGTGTGATTTTTGATTCCTTGTACAAGGCCATTCGGCCTCCGTTTTGCTTGCCGTTTGCGCCGGCGTGCCTTATTTATCGTTCTGGTCGATATCACATCAGTACTTCAAAGGGAATTACAAACGTTTTTTTTCGTACTCTTTTTTGTACCCATAGAGTACTTAACGGTGTGATTTTTGATTCCTTGTACAAGGCCATTCTGGCCTCCGTTTTGCTTGCCGTTTGCGCCGGCGTGCCTTATTTATCGTTATGGTCGATATCACATCAGTACTTCAAAGAGAATTACAAACGTTTTTTTTCGTACTCTTTTTTGTACCCATAGAGTACTTAACGGTGTGATTTTTGATTCCTTGTACAAGGCCATTCTGGCCTCCGTTTTGCTTGCCGTTTGCGCCGGCGTGCCTTATTTATCGTTCTGGTCGATATCACATCAGTATTTCAATGAGAATTACAAACGTTTTTTTCGTACTCTTTTTTGTACCCATAGAGTACTTAACGGTGTGATTTTTGATTCCTTGTACAAGGCCATTCTGGCCTCCGTTTTGCTTGCCGTTTGCGCCGGCGTGCCTTATTTATCGTTATGGTCGATAACACATCAGTACTTCAATGAGAATTACAAATGTTTTTTTTCGTACTTTTTTTCGTACCCATAGAGTACTTAACGGTGTGATTTTTGATTCCTTGTACAAGGCCATTCTGGCCTCCGTTTTGCTTGCCGTTTGCGCCGGCGTGCCTTATTTATCGTTCTGGTCGATAACACATCAGTACTTTAATGAGAATTACAAACATTTTTTTCGTTCTTTGTTTCGTACCCACAGAGTACTTAACTGTGTGATTTTTGATTCCTTGTACAAGGCCATTCGACCTCCGTTTTGCTTGCCGTTTGCGCCGGCGTGCCTTATTTATCGTTCGGTCGATATCACATCGTACTTCAAAGAGAATTACAAACGTTTTTTTTCGTACTTTTTTTCGTACCCATAGAGTACTTAACTCGTGTGATTTTTGATTCCTTGTACAAGGCCATTCGGCCTCCGTTTTGCTTGCCGTTTGCGCCGGCATGCCTTATTTATCGTTCTGGTCGATATCACATCAGTACTTCAAAGAGAATTACAAACGTTTTTTTTCGTACTTTGTTTTGTACCCATAGAGTACTTAACGGTGTGATTTTTGATTCCTTGTACAAGGCCATTCTGACCTCCGTTTTGCTTGCCGTTTGCGCCGGCGTACCTTATTTATCGTTCTGGTCGATACCACATCATTACTTCAAAGAGAATTACAAACGTTTTTTTCGTACTTATTTTTATACCCATAGAGTACTTAACTTGTGTGATATTTGATTCCTTGTACAAGGCCATTCGGCCTCCGTTTTGCTTGCCGTTTGCGCCGGCGTGCCTTATTTATCGTTCGGGTCGATATCACATCAGTACTTCAAAGAGAATTACAAATGCTTTTTTTCGTACTTTTTTTCGTACCCATAGAGTACTTAACTATGTGATTTTTGATTCCTTGTACAAGGCCAATCTGGCCTCCGTTTTGCTTGCCGTTTGCGCCGGCGTGCCTTATTTATCGTTCTGGTCGATATCACATAAGTACTTCAAAGAGAATTACAAACGTTTTTTTTCGTACTTTTTTTCGTACCCATAGAGTACTTAACTGTGTGATTTTTGATTCCTTGTACAAGGCCATTCTGGCCTCCGTTTTGCTTGCCGTTTGCGCCGGCGTGCCTTATTTATCGTTCTGGTCGATATCACATCGTACTTCAAAGAGAATTACAAACGTTTTTTTTCATACTTTTTTTGTACCCATAGAGTACTTAACTGCGTGATTTTTGATTCCTTGTACAAGGCCATTTCGGCCTCCGTTTTGCTTGCCGTTTGCGCCGGCGTGCCTTATTTATCGTTCGGTCGATATCACATCGTACTTCAAAGAGAATTACAAACGTTATTTTTCGCACTTTTTTTGGTACCCATAGAGTACTTAACTGTGTGATTTTTGATTCCTTGTACAAGGCCATTCTGGCCTCCGTTTTGCTTGCCGTTTGCGCCGGCATGCCTTATTTATCGTTCTGGTCGATATATAAACTTTTTTTTCGTACACTTTTTTGTACCATTAAGTACTTACCGGTGTGATTTTTGATTCCTTGTACAAGGCTATTCTGGCCTCCGTTTAGCTTGCCGTTTGCGCCGGCATGCCTTATTTATCGTTCTGGTCGATAACACATCAGTACTTCAATGAGAATTACAATTGTTTTTTTCATACTTTGTGCTGTACCCATAGAGTACTTAACGGTTTGATTTTTGATTCCTTGTACAAGGCCATTCTGACCTCCGTTTTGCTTGCCGTTTGCGCCGGCGTACCTTATTTATCGTTCTGGTCGTTACCACTTCAGTACTTCAAAGAGAATTACAAACATTTTTTTTCATACCCATAGAGTACTTAACTGTGTGATTTTTGATTCCTTGTACAAGGCCATTCTGGTCTACGTTTTGCTTGCCGTTTGCGCCGGCGTGCCTTATTTATCGTTCTGGTCGATATCACATCAGTACGTCAAAGAGAATTACAAACGTTTTTTTGTACTTTTTTTCATACCCATAGAGTACTTAACGTGTGATTTTTGATTCCTTGTACAAGGCCATTCTGGCCTCCGTTTTGCTTGCCGTTTGCGCCGGCGTGCCTTATTTATCGTTCTGGTCGATATCACATCAGTACTTCAAAGAGAATTACAAACGTTTTTTTCGTATTTTTTTTTCGTACCCATAGAGTACTTAACTGTGTGATTTTTGATTCCTTGTACAAGGCCATTCTGGCCTCCGTTTTGCTTGCCGTTTGCGCCGGCGTGCCTTATTTATCGTTCTGGTCGATATCACATCAGTACTTCAAAGAGAATTACAAAATTTTTTTTCGTACTCTTTTTTGTACCCATAGAGTACTTAACGGTGTGATTTTTGATTCCTTGTACAAGGCCATTCTGGCCTCCGTTTTGCTTGCCGTTTGCGCCGGCGTGCCTTATTTATCGTTCTGGTCGATATCACATCGGTATTTCAAAGAGAATTACAAACGTTTTTTTTCGTACTTTTTTTGTACCCATAGAGTACTTAACG
Source organism: Gentiana straminea (assembly GCA_036785695.1). NCBI lineage: Eukaryota > Viridiplantae > Streptophyta > Magnoliopsida > Gentianales > Gentianaceae > Gentiana > Gentiana straminea. The sequence goes on from JAVUPR010000054.1 coordinate 164,103, forward strand.
GTGTGATTTTTGATTCCTTGTACAAGGCCATTCGGCCTCCGTTTTGCTTGCCGTTTGCGCCGGCGTGCCTTATTTATCGTTCTTTTCGATATCACATCGACTTCAAAGAGAATTACAAACGTTTTTTTCGTACTCTTTTTTGTACCCATTAGAGTACTTAACGGTGTGATTTTTGATTCCTTGTACAAGGCCATTCGGCCTCCGTTTTGCTTGCCGTTTGCGCCGGCGTGCCTTATTTATCGTTCGGTCGATAACACATCGGTACTTCAATGAGAATTACCAACATTTTTTTTCGTACTTTGTTTCGTACCCATAGAGTACTTAACTGTGTGATTTTTGATTCCTTGTACAAGGCCATTCGACCTCCGTTTTGCTTGCCGTTTGTGCCGGCGTGCCTTATTTATCGTTACGGTCGATACCACATGAGTACTTCAAAGAGAATTACAACCATTTTTTCGTACTATTTTGTATACCCATAGAGTATTTAATTGTGTTATTTTTGATTCCTTGTACAAGGCCATTCTGGCCTCCGTTTTGGTTGCCGTTTGCGCCGGCGTGCCTTATTTATCGTTTTGGTCGATATCACATCGTACTTCAAAGAGAATTACAAACGTTTTTTTTCGTACTTTTTTTCGTACCCATAGAGTACTTAACGTGTGATTTTTGATTCCTTGTACAAGGCCATTCGCCTCCGTTTTGCTTGCCGTTTGCGCCGGCGTGCCTTATTTATCGTTCGGGTCGATATCACATCGAGTACTTCAAAGAGAATTACAAACTTTTTTTCGTACTTTTTTTGTACCTATAGAGTACTTAACGGTGTGATTTTTGATTCCTTGTACAAGGCCATTCGGCCTCCGTTTTGCTTGCCGTTTGCGCCGGCGTGCCTTATTTATCGTTCGGTCGATATCACATCGTACTTCAAAGAGAATTACAAACATTTTTTTTCGTACTTTTTTTGTACCCATAGAGTACTTAACGGTGTGATTTTTGATTCCTTGTACAAGGCCATTCGCCTCCGTTTTGCTTGCCATTTGCGCCGGTGCACCTAATTTATCGTTCGGTCGATATCACATCGAGTACTTCAAAGAGAATTACAAACGTTTTTTTTCGCACTTTTTTTCGTACCCATAGAGTACTTAGCGTGTGATTTTTGATTCCTTGTACAAGGCCATTCGGCCTCCGTTTTGCTTGCCGTTTGCGCCGGCGTGCCTTATTTATCGTTCGGTCGATCACATCGGTACTTCAAAAAGAATTACAAACGTTTTTTCGTACACTTTTTTGTACCCATAAGTACTTAACCGGTGTGATTTTTGATTCCTTGTACAAGGCCATTGCCTCCGTTTTGCTTGCCGTTTGCGCCGGCGTGCCTTATTTATCGTTCGGTCGATATCACATCGGTACTTCAAGAGAATTACAAACGTTTTTTTCGTACTTTTTCGTACCCATAGAGTACTTAACGGTGTGATTTTTGATTCCTTGTACAAGGCCATTCGACCTCCGTTTTGCTTGCCGTTTGCGCCGGCGTGCCTTATTTATCGTTCGGTCGATATCACATCGTACTTCAAAGAGAATTACAAACGTTTTTTTCGTACTTTTTCGTACCCATAGAGTACTTAACGGTGTGATTTTTGATTCCTTGTACAAGGCCATTCGGCCTCCGTTTTGCTTGCCGTTTGCGCCGGCGTGCCTTATTTATCGTTCGGTCGATATCACATCGGTACTTGAAAGAGAATTACAAACGTTTTTTTTCGTACTTTTTTTCGTACCCATAGAGTACTTAAGCGTGTGATTTTTGATTCCTTGTACAAGGCCATTCTGGCCTCCGTTTTGCTTGCCGTTTGCGCCGGCGTGCCTTATTTATCGTTCGGGTCGATATCACATCAGTACTTCAAAGAGAATTACAAACGTTTTTTTTTCGTACTTTTTTCGTACCCATAGAGTACTTAACTGTGTGATTTTTGATTCCTTGTACAAGGCCATTCTGACCTCCGTTTTGCTTGCCGTTTGCGCCGGCGTGCCTTATTTATCGTTCTGGTCGATATCACATAAGTACTTCAAAGAGAATTACAAACGTTTTTTTCATACTTTTTTTCGTACCCGTAGAGTACTTAACTGTGTGATTTTTGATTCCTTGTACAAGGCCATTCTGGCCTCCGTTTTGCTTGCCGTTTGCGCCGGCGTGCCTTATTTATCGTTCGGTCGATAACACATCGATACTTCAAAGAGAATTACAAACGTTTTTTTCCTTCTTTTTTTGTACCCATAGAGTACTTAACGGTGTGATTTTTGATTCCTTGTACAAGGCCATTCGAGCTCCGTTTTGCTTGCCGTTTGCGCCGGCGCACCGTATTTATCGTTCGGTCGATATACACATCGAGTACTTCAAAGAGAATTACAAACGTTTTTTTTCGTACTTTTTTTCGTACCCGTAGAGTACTTACCGTGTGATTTTTGATTCCTTGTACAAGGCCATTCTAGCCTCCGTTTTGCTTGCCGTTTGCGCCGGCGTGCCTTATTTATCGTTCGGGTCGATATCACATCAGTACTTCAAAGAGAATTACAAACGTTTTTTTCGTATTTTTTTTCATACCCATAGATTACTTAACTGTGTGATTTTTGATTCCTTGTACAAGACCATTCTGGCCTCCGTTTTGCTTGCCGTTTGCGCCGGCGTGCCTTATTTATCGTTCGGTCGATATCACATCGTACTTCAAAGAGAATTACAAACGTTTTTTTCGTACTTTTTTTCGTACCCATAGAGTACTTAAGCGTGTGATTTTTGATTCCTTGTACAAGGCCATTATGCCTCCGTTTTGCTTGCCGTTTGCGCCGGCGTGCCTTATTTATCGTTCGGTCGATATCACATCGTACTTCAAAGAGAATTACAAACGTTTTTTTCGTACTTTTTTTCGTACCCATAGAGTACTTAACGGTGTGATTTTTGATTCATTGTACAAGGCCATTCTGGCCTCCGTTTTCCTTGCCGTTTGCGCCGGCGTGCCTTATTTATCGTTCGGTCGATAACACATCGTACTTCAAAGAGAATTACAAACGTTTTTTTTCGTACTTTTTTTGTACCCATAGAGTACTTAACGGAGATGTTGCTCAATTCAAGAGGAAGATCCAACAATAAAAGCCCACACCGGGGCACCTATATTAAGATTTTATGGACTATTTATTTATTTTAATTCGCATTGGGCTTTTAATTATGTTAGGAAGTAATAATCGTGCCCAAATTAGCCCAAGTTGGCGCCAATAGGGATTAGGTCGTAGCATTTATTTTCCTATATAGTTTGATGGCTGATAGATTGGAAGGTAGAATATTTCGGATTCATAAATTGAAACACACTTTGTTTTATTTCAAGAACTTCTAGTGATTCGGTTCTTTCGATTATCCGGAGACGGGGTAATTGGTTGGTGTTCCTAAGATGGGATCACCGTAGTAAATATTCTGAGATGGAGTATTTACATATCCCTTTTGTTATTGTCGTTTTATATTCAGAAAATCCATAAAAAAAATATACGTTTCAGAGCTGAATCGTTTGCTGTGCTTTAATCAACGATCATACGAGATTCGGTTTACATCAAACGGTGTGATTTTTGATTCCTTGTACAAGGCCATTCGACCTCCGTTTTGCTTGCCGTTTGCGCCGGCGTGCCTTATTTATCGTTCGGTCGATATCACATGAGTTTCAAAGAGAATTACAAATGTTTTTTTTTCGTACTTTTTTTGTACCCATAGAGTACTTAACGGTGTGATTTTTGATTCCTTGTACAAGGCCATTCGACCTCCGTTTTGCTTGCCGTTTGCGCCGGCGTGCCTTATTTATCGTTCGGTCGATACCACATCGAGCGTACTTCAAAGAGAATTACAAACGTTTTTTTCGTACTCTTTTTCGTACCCATAGAGTACTTAACCGTGTGATTTTTGATTCCTTGTACAAGGCCATTCGCCTCCGTTTTGCTTGCCGTTTGCGCCGGTGTGCCTTATTTATCGTTCGGTCGATATCACATCGGTACTTCAAAGAGAATTACAAACATTTTTTTCGTACTTTTTTTGTACCCATAGAGTACTTAACGGTGTGATTTTGATTCCTTGTAAAAGGCCATTCTGGCCTCCGTTTTGCTTGCCGTTTGCACCGGCTTGCCTTATTTATCGTTCTGGTCGATATCACATCAGTACTTCAAAGAGAATTACAAACATTTTTTTTCGTACTTTTTTCATACCCATAGAGTACTTTAACCGTGTAATTTTTGATTCCTTGTACAAGGCCATTCGGCCTCCGTTTTGCTTGCCGTTTGCGCCGGCGTGCCTTATTTATCGTTCGGTCGATATCACATCGGTACTTCAAAGAGAATTACAAACGTTTTTTTTTCGTACTTTTTTTCGTACACATAGTGTACTTAAGTGTGATTTTTGATTCCTTGTACAAGGCCATTCGGCCTCCGTTTTGCTTGCCGTTTGCGCCGGCGTGCCTTATTTATCGTTCGGTCGATATCACATCGGTACTTCAAAGAGTAATTACAAACATTTTTTTCATACTTTTTTTCGTACCCATAGAGTACTTAACTGTGTGAGTTTTGATTCCTTGTACAAGGCCATTCTGGCCTCCGTTTTGCTTGCCGTTTGCGCCGGCATGCCTTATTTATCGTTCTTGTCGATATCACATCAGTACTTCAATGAGAATTACAAACATTTTTTTTCGTACTTTTTTCGTACCCATAGAGTACTTAACTGTGTGATTTTTGATTCCTTGTACAAGGCCATTCGGCCTCCGTTTTGCTTGCCGTTTGCGCCGTTGTGCCTTATTTATCGTTCGGTCGATAACACATCAATACTTCAAGAGAATTACAAACATTTTTTTCGTACTTTTTTCGTACCCGTAGAGTACTTAAGTGTGTGATTTTTGATTCCTTGTACAAGGCCATTCGGCCACCGTTTTGCTTGCCGTTTGCGCCGGCGTGCCTTATTTATCGTTCTAGTCGATATCAAATCGTACTTCAAAGAGAATTACAAACATTTTTTTTCGTACTTTTTTTTCGTACCAGAATACTTTACTTGTGTGATTTTTGATTCCTTGTACAAGGCCATTATGGCCTCCGTTTTGCTTGCCGTTTGCGCCGGCGTGCCTTATTTATCGTTCGGTCGATATCACATCAAGTACTTCAAGAGAATTACAAACGTTTTTTTTCGTACTTTTTTTGTACCCATAGAGTACTTAACGGTGTGATTTTTGATTCCTTGTACAAGGCCTATTTCGACCTCCGTTTTGCTTGCCGTTTGCGCCGGCGTGCCTTATTTATCGTTCGGTCGATATCACATCAGTACTTCAAAGAGAATTACAAACGTTTATTTTCATACATTTTTCGTACCCGTAGAGTACTTAACTGTGTGATTTTTGATTCCTTGTACAAGGCCATTCCGGCCTCCGTTTTGCTTGCCGTTTGGGCCGGCGTGCCTTATTTATCGTTCTGGTCGATAACACATCAGTACTTCAATGAGAATTACAAACGTTTTTTTCGTTCTTTGTTTTGTACCCATAGAGTACTTAACGGTGTGATTTTTGATTCCTTGTACAAGGCTATTCTGAGCTCCGTTTTGCTTGCCGTTTGCGCCGGCGCACCTTATTTATCGTTCTGGTCGATACCACATGAGTACTTCAAAGAGAATTACAAACGTTTTTTTCGTACTTTTTTTCGTACCCGTAGAGTACTTAACTGTGTAATTTTTGATTCCTTGTACAAGGCCATTCTGGCCTACGTTTTGCTTGCCGTTTGCGCCTGCGTGCCTTATTTATCGTTCTGGTCGACATCACATCAGTACTTCAAAAAGAATTACAAACGTTAGTTTTCGTACTTTTTTTCATACCCATAGTGTACTTAACTGTTTGATTTTTGATTCCTTGTACAAGGTCATTCTGGCCTCCGTTTTGCTTGCCGTTTGCGCCGGCGTGCCTTATTTATCGTTCTGGTCGATATCACATCAGTACTTCCAAGAGAATTACAAACTTTTTTTTCCGTACTTTTTCGTACCCATAGACTGTGTGATTTTTGATTCCTTGTACAAGGCCATTATGACCTCCGTTTTGCTTGCCGTTTGCGCCGGCGTGCCTTATTTATCGTTCTGGTCGATATCACATCAGTACTTCAAAGAGAATTACAAACGTTTTTTTCGTACTCTTTTCTGTACCCATAGAGTACTTAACGGTGTGATTTTTGATTCATTGTACAAGGCCATTCTGGCCTCCGTTTTGCTTGCCGTTTGGGCCGGCGTGCCTTATTTATCGTTCTGGTCGATAACACATCAGTACTTCAATGAGAATTACAAACGTTTTTTTTCGTACTTTGTTTTGTACCCATAGAGTACTTAACGGAGATGTAGCTCAATTCAAGAGGAAGATCCAACAATAAAAGCCCACACATGGGGCGCCTATATTAAGATTTTATGGACTATTTATTTATTTTAATTCGCATTGGGCTTTTAATTATGTTAGGAAGTAATAATCAGGCCCAAATTAGCCCAAGTTGGCGCCAATAGGGATTAGGTCGTAGCATTTATTTTCCTATATAGTTTGATGGCTGATAGATTGGAAGGTAGAATATTTCGGATTCATAAATTGAAACACACTTTGTTTTATTTCAAGAACTTCTAGTGATTGGGTTCTTTCGATTATCCTGAGACGGGGTAATTGGTTGGTGTTCCTGAGATGGGATCACCGTAGTAAATATTCTGAGATGGAGTATTTACATATCCCTTTTGTTATTTTCGTTTTATATTCAGAAAATCCATAAAAAAAATATACTTTTCAGAGCTGAATCGTTTGCTGTGCTTTAATCAACGATCCTACGAGATTCGGTTTACATCAAACGGTGTGATTTTTGATTCCTTGTACAAGGCTATTCTGACCTCTGTTTTGCTTGCCGTTTGTGCCGGCGCACCTTATTTATCGTTCTGGTCTATACCACATGAGTACATCAAAGAGAATTACAAATGTTTTTTTTTCGTACTTTGTTTTGTACCAATAGAGTACTTAACGGTGTGATTTTTGATTCCTTGTACAAGGCCATTCTGACCTCCGTTTTGCTTGCCGTTTGCGCCGGCGGGCCTTATTTATCATTCTGGTCGATACCACATCAGTACTTCAAAGATAATTACAAACGTTTTTTTTCGTACCCATAGAGTACTTAACCGTGTGATTTTTGATTCCTTGTACAAGGCCATTCTGGCCTCCGTTTTGCTTGCCGTTTGCGCCGGTGTGCCTTATTTATCGTTCTGGTCGATATCACATCAGTACTTCAAAGAGAATTACAAACATTTTTTGTCGTAACTTTTTTTGTACCCATAGAGTACTTAACGGTGTGAATTTTGATTCCTTGTACAAGGCCATTATGGCCTCCGTTTTGCTTGCCGTTTGCACCGGCGTGCCTTATTTATCGTTCTGGTCGATATCACGTCAGTACTTCAAAGAGAATTACAAACATTTTTTTTCGTACTTTTTTCGTACCCATAGAGTACTTGACTGTGTAATTTTTGATTCCTTGTACAAGGCCATTCGGCCTCCGTTTTGCTTGCCGTTTGCGCCGGCGTGCCTTATTTATCGTTCGGTCGATATCACGTCGTACTTCAAAGAGAATTACAAACTTTTTTTTTCGTACTTTTTTTTTTTCGTACACATAGTGTACTTAAGCGTGTGAGTTTTGATTCCTTGTACAAGGCCATTCGGCCTCCGTTTTGCATGCCGTTTGCGCCAGCGTGCCTTATTTATCGTTCTGGTCGATATCACATCGGTACTTCAAAGAGAATTACAAACGTTTTTTTCATACTTTTTTTCGTACCCATAGAGTACTTAACTGTGTGAGTTTTGATTCCTTGTACAAGGCCATTCTGGCCTCCGTTTTGCTTGCCGTTTGCGCCGGCATGCCTTATTTATCATTCTTGTCGATATCACATCAGTACTTCAATGAGAATTACAAACATTTTTTTTCGTACTCTTTTTCGTACCCATAGAGTACTTAGCGGTGTAATTTTTGATTCCTTGTACAAGGCCATTCTGGCCTCCGTTTTGCTTGCTGTTTGCGCCGTTGTGCCTTATTTATCGTTCTGGTCGATAACACATCAATACTTCAATGAGAATTACAAACATTTTTTTCGTACTCTTTTTCGTACCCATAGAGTACTTAAGTGTGTGATTTTTGATTCCTTGTACAAGGCCATTCTGGCCACCGTTTTGCTTGCCGTATGCGCCGGCGTGCCTTAATTATCGTTCTAGTCGATATCAAATCAGTACTTCAAAGAGAATTACAAACATTTTTTTTCGTACTTTTTTTTCGTACCTAGAATACTTTACTGTGTGATTTTTGATTCCTTGTACAAGGCCATTATGGCCTCCGTTTTGCTTACCGTTTGCGCCGGCGTGCCTTATTTATCGTTCTGGTCGATATCACATCAGTACTTCAAAGATAATTACAAACGTTTTTTTCCGTACCCATAGAGTACTTAACTGTGGGATTTTTGATTCCTTGTACAAGGCCATTCTGGCCTCCGTTTTGTTTGCCGTTTGCGCCGGCGTGCCTTATTTATCGTTCTGGTCGATATCACATCAGTACTTCATAGGGAATTACAAACGTTTTTTCGTACTTTTTTCATACCCGTAGAGTACTTAACTGTGTGATTTTTGATTCCTTGTACAAGGCCATTCTGGCCTCCGTTTTGCTTGCCGTTTGCGCCGGCGTGCCGTATTTATCGTTCTGGTCGATACACATCAGTACTTCAAAGCGAATTACAAACATTTTTTTTCGTACTCTTTTCTGTACCCATAGAGTACTTAACGGTGTGATTTTAGATTCCTTGTACTTCAAAGAGAATTACAAACTTTTTTTCGTACCCATAGAGTGCTTAACTGTGTGATTTTTGATTCCTTGTACAAGGCCATTCTCGCCTCCGTTTTGCTTGCCGTTTGCACCGGCGTGCCTTATTTATCGTTCTGGTCGATATCACATCAGTACTTCAAAGAGAATTACAAACATTTTTTTTCGTACTCTTTTTTGTACCCATAGAGTACTTAACGGTGTGATTTTTGATTCCTTGTACAAGGCCATTCTGGCCTCGGTTTTGCTTGCCGTTTGCGCCGGCGTGCCTTATTTATCGTTCTGGTCTATATCACATCAGTACCTCAAAGAGAATTACAAACGTTTTTTTTCGTACCCTTAGAGTACTTAATTGTGTGATTTTTGATTCCTTGTAGAAAGGCCATTCTGGCCTCCGTTTTGCTTGCCGTTTGTGCCGGCGTGTCTTATTTATCGTTCTGGTCGATTTCACATCAGTACTTCAAAGAGAATTACAAACATTTTTTTTGTACTTTTTTTTGTTCCCACAGAGTACTTAACTGTGTGATTTTTGATTCCTTGTACAAGGCCATTCTGGCCTCCGTTTTACTTGCCGTTTGCGCCGGCGTGCCTTATTTATCGTTCTGGTCGATATCACATCTGTACTTCAAAGAGAATTACAAACGTTTTTTTTCGTACTCGTTTTTCTTTTTTTTGTACCCATAGAGTACTTAACGGTGTGATTTTTGATTCCTTGTACAAGGCCATTCTGGCCCCCGTTTTGCTTGCCGTTTGCACCGGCGTGCCTTATTTATCGTTCTAGTCGATATCACATCAGTACTTCAAAGAGAATTCAAACGTTTTTTTTCGTACCCATAGAGTACTTAACTGTGAGATTTTTGATTCCTTGTACAAGGACATTCTGGCCTTCGTTTTGCTTGCCGTTGGCGCTGGCGTGCCTTATTTATCGTTCTAGTCGATATCACATCAGTACTTCAAAGAGAATTACAAACTTTTTTTTTTCAAACTTTTTTTTGTACCCATAGAGTACTTAACTGTGTGATTTTTGATTCCTTGTACAAGGCCATTCTTTCCTCCGTTTTGCTTGCAGTTTGCGCCGGCGTGCCTTATTTATCGTACTGGTCGATATCACATTAGCACTTTAAAGAGAATTACAAACATTTTTTTTGGTACTCTATTTTGTACCCATAGAGTACTTAACGGTGTGATTTTTGATTCCTTGTACAAGGCCATTCTGGCCTCCGTTTTGCTTGCCGTTTGCGCTCGCGTGCCTTATTTAACGTTCTGGTCGAAAACACATCAGTACTTCATTTGGAATTACAAACGTTTTTTTCGTACTGTGTTTTGTACCCATAGAATACTTAACGGTGTGATTTTTGATTCTTTGTACAAGGCCATTCTGACCTCCGTTTTGCTTGCCGTTTGCGCCGGCGTACCTTATTTATCTTTCTGGTCGATACCACATCAGTACTTCAAAGAGAATTACAAACGTTTTTTTCGTACTTTTTCTCGTACCCATAGAGTCCTTAACTGTGTGATTTTTGATTCTTTGTACAAGGCCATTCTGGCTCCGTTTTGCTTGCCGTTTGCGCCGGCGTGCCTTATTTATCTTCGGGTCGATATCACATCAGTACTTCAAAGAGAATTACAAATGTTTTTTTCGTATTTTTTTTCGTACCCATAGAGTACTTAACTATGTGATTTTTGATTCCTTGTACAAGGCCATTCTGGCCTCCGTTTTGCTTGCCGTTTGCGCCGTCGTGCCTTATTTATCGTTCGGTCGATATCACATCGTACTTCAAAGAGAATTACAAACATTTTTTTCGTACTTTTTTTCGTACCCATAGAGTACTTAAGCGTGTGATTTTTGATTCCTTGTACAAGGCCATTTTGGCCTCCGTATTCCTTGCCGTTTGCGCCGGCGTGCCTTATTTATCGTTCGGTCGATATCACATCGTACTTCAAAGAGAATTACAAACGTTTTTTTTCGTACTTTTTTTCGTACCCATAGAGTACTTAAGCGTGTGACTTTTGATTCCTTGTACAAGGCCATTCTGGACTCCGTTTTGCTTGCCGTTTGCGCCGGCGTGCCTTATTTATCGTTCTGGTCGATAACACATCTGTACTTCAATGAGAATTACAAACGTTTTTTTTCGTACTTTTATTTGTACCCACAGAGTACTTTTTTTTTTCACAAAAAAAAAATCTTTATTTTTTTTTATATTTAAGAAACTTGTAATTTTATTAAAAGATGAAAAGATTACAAGTTTTTGCCAACCATGGCCTCCTCACTCCTAAAGATGTCATCAATGTGCTACCCCACCTCCTTAAAACCCTGGTCCGAAAAACCCTTGTGGGAAAAATCGGGTGCCAGGGAAAGAGTATGGGCCTTACACATTGGCAAACCAGCCCAAAACAGTGAAATACAATGCAGAAAAGTAAACAAGTACAATCTATAGAAGAAACAAGCTGCTGCAACCCATCAAACTGCCATATCCTCAAGCTGAAACTGCTGCAAATCTTCAGGAAGGTTAGTATCTTGAAGGAATCCTTGTAGAAAGAAAGAATATCTCCTGTGAAAAATGCCACCCAAGCTATGATCCATTGCAATCTGGGAGCCTTGTACCTTCCCAGTAGAACTGATTCACTGAGCATCCAGATACTGACATAAACAAAAGCACATGATTTGCTCATATAGAAAAGTAAGGAGCAATAATTGATAAACAGAGCACAAATACAACCTGGTTTGCACCCTTCAGGAAATAAATTCTGAAGGGTGCTTCCAAGAGAAACTGCCAAATGTATAAGCATCTCCTTCATTTATATCTGATATGAGGTATCTGCAGCAAGTCCTCGTGAAGAATGTAGCTCAGGTCTCTTGCAACATCATCCTTGCCAATGATTTTGGAAAGCTGTGTGGAACTAGCCTGTTTAGCCAGAAAATCAGCTGCCATATTCCCTCTCTATAAATGTGTTTAATCTGGAAGTGATGCTGCTCAATCATAGCAGCCATCTGCCTAAAATCATCAATGTGCTGCCAAGGAGCTTGAACAGAACCTTGAATAACATCAACTAAATGCTTAGAGTCACATTCAATCTCCACCTTATTAAGTTGCAGATCAATACATTGAGTAATGTCAGCTTTAAGAGCTCTCATCTCAGCTTCAAAATTAGTAGCAATACCATAGGCCTGCATCCCAGCCCGAACAAGATTGCTATTCTCATCCCTAATGATAAAGCCTCCTCCAGCAAGACCTGGGTTGTGGAGAGATGAGCCATCAGTATTGAGCTTGTAGTAAGAGTAAGGGGAGCCTGCCATTTGATAGCAATGGCAGTCTTTTTTGGCCTAACAGCAAGGTATTTAAGAATCCCAGAATCAATAAGAATATTATCCTCCTTACACTTCTGTGTAAGATTCATATGCTGACAAATAGATTGCAAATCAACAATGATACTCTTAATGAGTAAGTTAGGTCCCATGTCTTCATCATACAGAGCCTTGCACCTACTCTTCCAAAGACCCCAAAAAATAATAGAAGGCAAGAGCCGAATTACCTTCCCAAGAGCCCCTTTAATGGAAGTGTTCCACCAAGTTTTTTTAACTTCTTGAACAGAAGAAGCAGCAGGGAAAAATGGAAGAGCTTTTTGAAAGAACCCCCAAACAATTTGAGCTCTAGAACAGTCCCAAAAACCATGATTAACAGTGTCCTCTTGACAGAAAAAAGGGCATTTAAAAGGCCCATAAAAACCCATTTTAACAAGCTGATCAGCAAAAGGCAAAAGTCTATTACATAATTTCCAATTCAGAATAGATATCTTGAATGGGATATATGGCTTCCAAATTTCACCAAGCTCATATAAAGATCCTCTTTTATCCCGAACCTCTTCATAAGCTGAGGAAACAGAGAAACATCCTGAACTGACAGGAGTCCAAACCCACTTACCTAAAGGCTCTGTAAGATAGACCATATGAAGATCCTTGTACTCTTGAACTGGGCCTAAAAGCTTCCAAGCATGAAGTTTATATAGGGATAAGACCCAGCCATGACTTTTTTAGCCCACAGACCCTGTTGATTATGGATTTTCCACCACAATTTACAAGCCAGTGCTGATTGAAAAGCTCTAATGCTTCTAATGCCAAGGCCATTTTCAGAAACAGGATAACAAAGATTATCCCAACTCCTCCAGTGCCTCCTCTTATGCAGCTCATTGTCATTCCACAGAAAATTAGCCATGATCTGCTCCATATTATGCACAGTAGCAATAGGAAGTTTGATTGCAGACATAACATTTATAGGAATAGAGGAAAGAACATGCTTGATTAGAAACAGCCTACCCCCAGGAGATAAATATTTATTATACCACTTGTTTAGCTTGGCTTCAAACTTCTCAATAATATACTGAAAGTAAACTGATTTAGCCCTGCCACAGAAAATAGGACATCCCAAATACTTAAAAGGAAAGGAAACTTGCTGCATACCAGTGATAGCTTGGACAGCTTGAGTGGTTCTTTTAGGAACCCTACTAGACAAAATATAAGAGCTTTTTTCTCTATTGACTTTTTGGCCAGTGGCCTTCTCATAAATGTCCAAAAACTTAGTCAACTTATTTAGAGTTTTCCTAGCAGCTCTAGCAAAAATAATAAGGTCATCAGCATATAAGGAATGAGTAACAGGGGAAAACCATTGGGGGTAGCATAAGTATCAATCCTGTGTATCATAATCTTTTTTAAACCCCTAGAAATGGCTTCTTACGATCAAAATAATAAACGAGATAAGAAGATAGGGGATCACCTTGCTTGATACCTCTAGAGGATTTGAAAAAACCAGTTGGGGAACCATTTAACAAAATAGAGAAGTGACTGCCCATCAGATTATTCATGATCAGAAGAATAAACTTCTCATTGAACCCAAACTTCCTCAGTAACTTACTTAGAAAAAGCCAATTGACCCTATCAAAGGCCTTCATAATGTCCAACTTAAAAATAATATTGTGGCCCCTAGCTTTCTTATTAATAAGAGCTAACTCTTGGACAAGAAGAACATTGTCATCAATATCCTTACCCTGAAGAAAAGCAGATTGCTCTTCAGAAATTATAGAAGAAAGAATAGGTTGCAATCGCATGGTTAAGATTTTGGTGCAAATTTTGTTGAAGAAGGTATTGAGGGAGATAGGTCTATAATCAGCAAAAGTGGAAGGAACAACTTTTTTAGCTATCAGGGTAATAAGAGTAGAACCCACAGATCTAGGAAGGAAGGTGCCAGAAAAGAAATCTTGGATTGCAGTTAGAACATCCTGTTGGATAATGTCCCAACAGAACCTGTAGAAAACCCCAGAGAACCCATCAATACCAGGAGCACTAAAAGAGTTCAACTCAAAAACAGACTCCTTCACCTCCTCAAGAGTAACAAGTCTAGTTAGGGAGATATTATCATCATCAGTGACAAGAGTAGGAATAAAATCCAGGAGGTACTGGATGGTTTCATCATCAGCTTGTACATCCTGATTAAGAAGGTTGGAAAAAAACCTAGTAGCCTCTCCAGAGATACTATTAGAATCAGTACACCAGTCCCCATTAGCATTTTGAATCCTCAGAATTTGCATTTTCCTGATTCTATCCTTGACTGATGCATGGAAAAAGTTGGTATTTCTATCCCCTTCAGTAAACCACTTATACTTTGACCTTTGCTTCCAGAATTCCTCTTGCTGAGATAAGAAAAGAGAATATTCAGCAGTAGCATGATGAAGTTTGGCTATGTTTTCTGGAGTAGGTTGCTGATCATAAATGACTTCAAGCTCCATAACAGCAGTTTCTTGATTCTGCACCTTTTTATGAATATCCCCAAAAACATCTTTGTTCCACTTTTTTAGGGTTTGTTTCAGCAACTTAAGCTTATACATGAAACTAGCCATAGAAGAAGCAGGAGCATGAGCATTCCAATCTTCTTTGAACTATATTATAGAAATCCTTATGTTGAATCCACATATTCTAAAATCTAAAGACCGAAGGGCCTCTTTTACCAACACCTGGCTCATAGGAAAGGGGTCTATGATCAGAGATAACTCTCCCCAGCACCTTAACCATACCATGACCAAAACAATCTAACCAAAATTCATTAATAAGCAACCTATCCAATCTTTTTTGAACATACACAGTGTTTCTCCAACCAGCCCAGGTATAGAGGGGCCCAGAAGTAGGGGTTCTTGAAGAACACATGAGGTGATCATCTGATTAAAATCCCTTATAGCACCTGCATCAGGCCTATCCATGCCAGAATACTCATCCAAATCCCTAATAACATTAAAATCACCACCAATTAAACAAGGCATCTGAGTGTCTACCATACTACATAAGTCATCCCACAGACTGATTCTAGCAGATCTATAACATTTGGCATAAACACAAGTAATCTGGAAGGTGGAAGAACCAGAAAACTTAACATGTATAGCTTGCTCATAAGTGCAATAAACATCAAACAGACCCGACCATGTCCAAAAAACCCAAAGCTTATTCTGAGGATCTGTAAAAGCATGCCGAAAGCCTAATTTATTCTTTATTGTATCTAAAGCACTATCCTGAAGCATAGGCTCAGATATTGCAACATAAGAGGATTTATTGATTTTAATAAGTTTTTTTAGTCTTCTAATGGAGCTTGCAGAGCCAAGCCCTCTTATATTCCAATATAGACAGCTCATCATTGTTTAAGTTTTGAACGAAAATCTAAGGATAGAGCTCTTATTTTAGGCACAGTGGGCTTCTTTTTCTTCCTTCGACTAGTAACATAAACAAAATCAGTATCATCAATCAGCGAAGTTTCTTCAATACTAGTTACCTTCTTCCCCAAACGGGCTAGCTGGACCTCCCTTTGATGTAGCCTATCCGTAAACAATTGTTTAGCATGCTGAAAATCCAACTTATCTGTCTTCCTAGTAAAACCCATAGTACTTGGTTGATATGAAAACTAAGGAACTAGATTTAAGTGTTCTTGCTAATTAAGCTAATAACACGTTTTATTGAAAAGAAAACAAGAAGGAAAATCGAAATACTTACTAGATTAGGATAATAAGAACGAAAATGAAGAACAAAGATAGGAGCAAGCTTAGATCCACCCTCGGAATCGCACTTCGGGTTTCTCCAAGTTTGAGAATGTCGCACAAAGGTTGCTCACACCTTTGATATATTCTCGAGTTAACCCTTCACCCAGTCGCAAGGAAAAGTTTTAACTATGTTTGTTTCAATCACTGAAACTTAAAATATATAATATTTTCACTCAAATATAACTTGAGTTTATACAAGGTAAGTTACAATCCTTATATAGAACTCAAAATAACTAGCTACTCCCAAACTAGCAATGTGGGACAAAAATACTTATAGTTTGGAGTTTGGGAGTTGGAAACATGCTAAAACCGATGTGGGAGACTTAAGCCACGTCCAAGGCATGTCTAGGACAAGTCTTGGACATGTCTTGGGTGCAAACTTGGACAAGGTCTATTTTTAATAGGGAAAGTTTCCAAAATTTAAGGTGAAAGAGGTATCGGGTTTTTGAAGGGTAAAAAGGGTAGATTATTGTAGGGTAGGGCCTCAAATACCTTTAAGGTATAGGGTACTTAGGAATGGAGGGTTTAGTTTCCCAAAATGGAAAACCGAAGGTCGGGTTTGACAAAACTGCCATTTTGGGAAGGGTTGTTCAAAATTGGTCAAAACTCCCAAAAATACCCCTACCCCTTATTACATGTAAATAATAACAAAATAGATAAGTTTTCCTCTCCCACTCGATCATAATTCAAAGAAAGAACTAATTTCTTCAATGCATCCTCGAGTCTTCGTTTCCGAGCTCTCGTCATCGGTCCATCTTGAATCTCCAACTCATCATGAACGACTTCACTGTCTTGACTCTCATGGTACGCATCACTCCCTCCCGGTTGACGAGGATCTGACCTCAGATCTGAAATAGCCGTAAATGGAGACAAATCAGCTACATTGAAAGTGGAGGATATATTCCACTCCGGAGGGATATCAAGCTCGTATGCATTGTTGTTGATGCGCTTTAACACTTTGAATGGCCCATCACCACGAGCATTCAGCTTTGACTTGCGCAAATGTGGAAATCTATCCTTCCGAAGATGTAGCCAAACCAAATCACCCGGATCGAAGAATATTTCTTTGCGACCTTTATTCGCTTGCTTTGCATAAATCTCCGTAGCTTTTTCTACATTCAGCCGTGCCTTTTCATGAAGAGATTTCACCAATTTAGCTTTAGCATCACCATCCATACTCGCGTGCTCACCTGGAGGCAAAGGAACAAAATCAAATGGTGTAGAAGGTAAAAATCCATAAACAAGTTCAAAAGGAGCAAATTGAGTAGCTGAATGTTTAGCTCGATTATATGCAAACTCAACGTAAGGCAAACTCGATTCCCAATTCTTTAAATTTCTTTGCACAACTGTTCTTAGTAACTGACCCAAGACTCGATTCACAACCTCGGTTTGACCATCTGTTTGCGGGTGGAACGAAGTGGAAAAGAGCAAATGAGTGCCTAGACGCAACCACAAAACGCGCCAAAAATGACTTACAAACTTAGTATCACGGTCACTTACAATGGTTCTAGGAATCCCATGCAAACGCACTATCTCCTTGAAGAACAAATCAGCCACATAAGATGCATCATTAGTCTTAGAACATGGTATAAAATGAGCCATCTTAGAAAATCTATCGACTACCACAAACACGGAGTCTTTCCCACTCTTAGACCTTGATAAGCCTAACACAAAATCCATCGAAATATCAGTCCAAGGAGTGGTAGGGATAGGCAAAGGCGTATACAATCCGTGGTGCTTTAAAGTCGACTTAGCATGCTTACATGTAAGGCAAGACTCACAAAACCTTGCAACATCAGTCCGCATCTTAGGCCAAAAGAAATGAATACGCAGCATCTCCAAAGTCTTATCAACACCAAAGTGACCCATTAAACCACCCCCATGCGCTTCTCTCAATAACAACTCACGGATAGATGTCCTAGGAATGCATAACTTATCTCCTTTGAACAAAAACCCATCGTGAATATAATAGTCGGGAATAGTGGATGACGGACACCTGTGAAAAACCTCACCAAAATCAATATCATTAGGATACAAATCCTTTAAACTCTCAAACCCAAACATTCGAGTTTGCAAAGACGTAATTAACGAATGTCTACGTGACAAAGAATCGGCCACAACATTATCTTGTCCTTTTTTAAACTTAATCACATATGGAAAGGACTCGATAAACTCGATGTAACGAATATGGCGCTTACTCAACTTACCCTGACCCTTAAGGTATTTTAAAGACTCATGGTCTGTGTGAATAATGAACTCACGAGGTCGTAGGTAATGTTTCCAAGTTTGGAGACAACGAAGTAAAGCATACAACTCTTTATCATAAGTCGAGTAATTCAATTGCGCACCCTTAAGTTTCTCAGAAAAATAGGCAATGGTTCGTTTTTCTTGAAGCAACACGCCCCCTATTCCCACCCCCGAAGCATCGCACTCTAACTCAAAGACTTTATCAAAATCGGGTAAAGCAAGAATTGGCGCAGAAATAAGTTTAAACTTAAGGGTTTCAAAAGACTCCCTTTGTCGTTCTCCCCAATTGAATGGCGCATTCTTTTTGATAATTTCCGTCAACGGAGCAGCAATGGAGCTGAAATCCTCCACAAAACGTCGGTAAAACCCCGCCAAACCAAGGAAGCTACGTACATCAGCCACGGTTTCGAGTTGTGGCCATTCTTTGATTGCTCGGACCTTTTCTTGGTCAACCTCCACGCCATCTGCACTTACAACAAACCCAAGAAACACAACTCTATCTAAACAAAAGTCACACTTCTTTAAGTTCGCATACAACTTAGCACGACGTAGTGTCTCAAGGACAGCCCGCAAATGTTCAACGTGAAGATCAAGATTGGTGCTATAAATTAAAATATCATCGAAATAAACCACCACAAAATGACCTATAAACTCTCGTAGAACTTCGTTCATTAAGCGCATAAACGTGGACGGTGCATTCGTGAGACCAAACGGCATAACTAACCATTCGTAAAGCCCAAACTTAGTCTTAAAAGCGGTTTTCCACTCATCTCCCTCACGTATACGAACTTGATGATACCCACTTCGTAAATCGATTTTAGTAAAGACTTTACTACCGTGTAACTCATCGAGCATATCATCTAAACGCGGAATCGGGTAACGATATTTAACGGTTATGTTATTTATCGCACGACAATCCATACACATACGCCACTCGCCACTCTTTTTCGGAACAACTATTACGGGAACAGCACACGGACTTAATGACTCCCGAATTTTTCCTTTATCCAGAAGTTCCGCCACTTGCTTTTGGATCTCTTTAGTCTCCTCGGGATTTGCACGATACGTTGGCCTGTTTGGAAGTGTTGACCCCGGAACAAAGTCAATTTGATGCTCAATACCTCGTAGAGGTGGCAATCCACTCGGTTCCTCCCCCGGAAAAACATCCGCATAATCCCGCAACACGAACAAACAACACTCGGGAGGGAAGGGGTTAAGTCGTCAAAAGAAACCAAGCACTTAAAACTTGGGACGACTTCTTTAAAATAAACAAGAAATACGCAATTTCCACTATTCAAAGTGGTAGCAACCAAGTTCGGTTTCACAAGGAAACTGTGCTTCACTCCCTGAACATCTTTCTTTTCGACTATTCTTTTACCCTCGTGCTTTCGGGATCCCATGCCCTTACCAAGCTGCACCATCCGAGTATCTCCCTCAAAAGTAACGCCCTCCCTTGCCTTTTTGCAATTTTCGACATTACTTCCCTCAATACGTGATAAAACTCCCTCGTGTTTTTTTCTCTCCAAATTAACGCATGAATTTTCAACTAAATCGCCCTCTCTTTTATTTTTATTCTCACGCAACATTGCAGCATTACGATTATGAGTCATGCGAACTAATTCCGAGTGAACTTGTGTAGGTGTCATCGGATGCAAAGTGATCGTGTGACCCCGTAAAGTGAAAGACTAAGAGTTGAGGAGACCGTTATACATGGCTGTTCTATCAAATTGCCAAGGTCTACCTAACAGCAAATGAGTGACACTAAGTGGTACAACATCACATAAAACCTCGTCAACTAATTTACCGACTTGGAACTTAACATAAGCTTGGTGCAACACACGAATATCACTCTCGTCATTCATCCATTGCAAGTTATAAGGATGTGCATGTGGTAAAAGCTGAAATTTAAAATCCCGAACCAAAAGATCACTTACCAAGTTTGCACAACTCCCGGAATCGATTATATAATTGCATGTCCTCCCCGCGATGCCACAAGTGGATTGAAAAATATTCTCCCGCTGAATCGCATTCTCCAACTTAGCATGAACAGCCAATGTCTTCCGAATAACATAACACACACCATATGAGGGTGTGGCGTGTGCGTCCAAGTTCCCAACGGCACCATCAACTTCATTGATTTCCTCCTCGTCCGAATGTGATTCATAGGATAAATCATGTCCTGGATGTTCCACAATCGTCATAGAACGCTTATTCGGACAGTTAACCGCAAAATGACCCTTGCCTTTGCATTTATAACATTCTATATCCCTCGAACGCCCCACAACAGCTTTGCCTTTATCCGGAGTCAAAATTTCAGCAATTTTCGACTTGTGATTAGTAGAACGAGATGTAGTATCAATGGACTTCGAAGGTGCATTCGAAGAAGTTGTGGAAGAAACCCCGGGCTGAAAAGTAGAATTAGGAGAACTCCGAAAACCAAATGGACGACTAAACTTTGCCCGTTCTTCACGTCTACTCTTAAGACGCCTCTCAACCATCATAGCACCATTAACCATGTCATGCAACGTCTCATAATTCTGAAGTTCAACTTGCCCCGCTATATCGTCACGCAAACCACATAAAAACCGCTGCATAGTCACATCTTCGGGTTCAATGATGTTCGAACGAACCATGGTAAGCTGCATCTCTTCATGATATTCTTCAACGGACTTCCAGGATTGAGTTAACTGTTGCAACTTAAAAGTTTGATCATGAAAATAATGGTTTGGAACCCATTTTATGCGCATATGCTCCGTAAGTAAAGTCCAGCTATTAATCGGTTGTTCTCCCCGTCTTCGCCGTATTTCTTGAAAATTATGCCACCATGACATAGCATAACCCGTAAATTCCAAAGTCGCAATCCGCATCTTCTTTGAGTCACTATAATTATGAACCGCAAAAATCGGTTCATTTTCATTTCCCACTCCAAATACTTGCCCGGATCCGACTTACCATCGAAGGAAGGAATTTTATATTTCAATCCACGTAAAGAATCATCATGTACAACCTCGTAATCTTCTTGTACATAATGATACGAGAACTTCGGATCTAGTTGAGATATCAATGAAGAACACGAAGAGCAGCTTAGCTATCCTCGGAATCAGCACCTCGGAATCACTAAGTTGAGAACGTCACAACAAAGGTTGCTCACACCTTTGATAGATTCTCCAAGTTTAACACTTACCTAATCGGCAAGGTAAATATTTAACTCACAAATTTTCAATCACCGAAAATTCTTAAATATATTTAAAATATCACTCAAAAATGATCTCCTTTCCAAAATACAAGTGGTGTGCCTTATATAGGCTAAAGAGAGAATGGAAATACATGAATTAATATTAAAAGACTTCCTAGGAACTAGTATCAAGAAAGTGGCGCCCCCAAGGTTCGGCATAGAAGGTTGTGAGATGCATCAGCCAAGTTCAATGTATCTACTTGTTTCTTGAATGCTCCAAATACATTGAATCTGATTTCAGCATCCATCTGATTTCGCCTATATCCAGACATTCCCTTATCCAATAAATGCGAGTCATAAATGGAAATTATAGTTCTCGAAAAGATCTACAACTTCCATGAAGGACTCAAATTCATCCGGATATGTATACAGGGTCAAAATGGCGAAAAACAGAAGCTGCGCCACAATTTCCAGCATTGATTGAATCTTCTAAGTTCAATGAATCTGACAACTTCAAAATGGCGCCATCCCCCTTGAATATTCAGACCTTATTTTATCAAATATATATAATAATAAATATATGATAAATATCTTAATTTATGCATCGTTTTGTATTCTTGGATCGTATCATTCCCTCTCGGCTGAAAATGATTCGTCCTCGAATCAACATGATGTCGTAGAAATCCGCATCTGCAATCTTGACACCATGAAATTCCAAAAGAAACCCCAAAATTATGCCGGAGTCAAAAAGAACGCGAACAAACATCTTGAACTTTTGAGCATTAGGATTATGTACCCCATGCTGCACCAAAAGAATACCAAAACATCCTCGGGTTCCATGAACGAACCATAGTTAATTGCATCTCTTCGTGAAATTCCTCCACCGACTTCCCCGATTGAGTTAATTGCTGCAACTTAAAAGTTTGATCACGAAAATAATGGTTTGGCACCCATTTGATTCGCATATGCTCGGTAAGTAAAGTCCGGCTATTAATCGGTTGCTCTCCTCGTCTTCGTCGAATCTCTTGAAAACTATGCCACCACGACATAGCATACCCCGTAAACTCCAAAGTCGCAATCCTCATTTTTTTCGAATCACTATAGTTATGAACCGAAAAAATCTGGTTCATTTTCATTTCCCACTCCAAGTACTTGCCCGGATCCAACTTACCATCGAAAGAAGGAATCTTATACTTCAATCCACGTAACGAATCATCATGTACAGCCTCATAATCTTATTGTACATAATCATCGGCCAAATCACTCAAGTCGTCTTCCTCATTCACAAACCCACGTCCTCCACCATTACCACGGCCACCATAACCTCTACCACGGCCTCCAACCCCACGTCCAAGAACACCACGTCCCCTACCTCTACCAACACCTTGCACGCCACCTTCCTCATCAAGACCAAGACGTTGCATAAGTTCATGAATTTGATCGGAAAGGCCTTGGTGTGTATCTTCAATTTTTTTATTCATTTGTTCATAAGAAGCCGCAATTTGAAGTTGAATACGACCATCAAGATGTGCATCATCAACATGATCTTGCGCCATTTTGAAAGAAAACCTCACCAAATTCTCTCATGTTTAACTCACCCTCAAACTCACAAAGGTGAAGTCCAACCGTCGAATAAATCAAATAAGGAGCAAGCAAGCACAATAATCACAAGCGAATATAACACCAAAGACAAACTCCCAAGGCACTCTATGAAGAAGGGCTTGGAAGAAAGGCTTAAATGGTGAGTGATATGGAATCGAAAAAGTGTGGTGAAGAAGTAATAACAAGCAAGTAGTAACAAGGCAAGCATCAATGCTAATATCCAAGTAGCAAACCAAAAAAAACTAGAAATCAATGAACAAATGGTCGTGAGTCTCTCCCTTTTTTTTTTTTTGAAAAAATTTGGCTCGTTTTTTTTTTTTTTTTTTTTTTTAATACGAGTTGCTTTACTTTTTTTTTTTTTTTTTTTTTTTTTTTTTAAAAAAAAAGAGAAGATGAACCAACTTTAACTTATAAAAATATTTAAGGCTACTAATGATAAAATTAAAAGCTACTTATGATAATAAGATGAAAAGGCACAAGTTACTACAATTTGAACAAGTAGGTAGATCTTAATATGGGAAATATGGCTGCAAAATGTCGTGGCTTGGCTAAGAACAAAAGGATATCAAGTATAATATAGGTGATACTAAACCAAGTATATGAGAAAGAGGAACAGTAACACCTTTCAGCAAACAGTGACAAGCCAAACAAACAAGGTATTTGGGAAGAAAAAGACTATGAACTACGTTTTAAAGGCTGATCCTATAGATATAGCTGTGTTTTGATGAAGAAAAACGTGGAGAAGAACAAAAACTCATGCAATCAAGGAAACTAGCATAGAACAAACAAGTAGATACTAGTTTAGATCACAAAGGGCACGTTTTTTTTTTTTTTTTTTTTATACTAAGGACGAAAAGAAAAAAAAAATTTGGCAAAGAAAATGAAGAACAAACAACTAATCAAGGATATGAACACCTAAATCCCTTGATCTCTGATACCAAATGATATGAGAACTTCGGATCTAGTTGAGATATCAATGAAGAACACGAAGAGCAGCTTAGCTATCCTCGGAATCAGCACCTCGGAATCACTAAGTTGAGAACGTCACAACAAAGGTTGCTCACACCTTTGATAGATTCTCCAAGTTTAACACTTACCTAATCAGCAAGGTAAATATTTAACTCACAAATTTTCAATCACTGAAAATTCTTAAATATATTTAAAATATCACTCAAAAATGATCTCCTTTCCAAAATACAAGTGGTGTGCCTTATATAGGCTAAAGAGAGAATGGAAATACATGAATTAATATTAAAAGACTTCCTAGGAACTAGTATCAAGAAAGTGGCGCCCCCAAGGTTCAGCATAGAAGGTTGTGAGATGCATCAGCCAAGTTCAATGTATCTACTTGTTTCTTGAATGCTCCAAATACATTGAATCTGATTTCAGCATCCATCTGATTTCGCCTATATCCAGACATTCCCTTATCCAATAAATGCGAGTCATAAATGGAAATTATAGTTCTCGAAAAGATCTACAACTTCCATGAAGGACTCAAATTCATCCGGATATGTATACAGGGTCAAAATGGCGAAAAACAGAAGCTGCGCCACAATTTCCAGCATTGATTGAATCTTCTAAGTTCAATGAATCTGACAACTTCAAAATGGCGCCATCCCCCTTGAATATTCAGACCTTATTTTATCAATATATATAATAATAAATATATGATAAATATATCTTAATTTATGCATCGTTTTGTATTCTTGGATCGTATCACATAATCATCCCCAAGATCACTAAGTTCCTCCTCCTCCTCAACATATCCACTGCCACCACCCCACGTCCACCAACCAAACCACGACCACCAACCCCACGTCCATGAATACCTCGTCCCCGACCTCTACCTATACCTTGCACGCCACCTTCATCATCAATACCAAGTCGTTGCATAAGAACATGAATCTGATCGGAGAGTCCTTGGTGTGTGTCCTCGAGTTTATTATTCATTTGTTCATGATAAGCCGCAATTTGAAGACGAATACGACCATCAAGATGTGTTTCTTCAACATCATCTTGCGCCATTTTGAAAGATATGCCTCACAAAACTCTCGTGTTTAACTCACCCTCAAAATCTCACCAAGGTGAAGTCCAACCGTTGAACAAATCAAAGTAAGGAACTAGATTTAAGTGTTCTTGCTAATTAAGCTAATAACACGTTTTATTGAAAAGAAAACAAGAAGGAAAATCGAAATACTTACTAGATTAGGATAATAAGAACGAAAATGAAGAACAAAGATAGGAGCAAGCTTAGATCCACCCTCGGAATCGCACTTCGGGTTTCTCCAAGTTTGAGAATGTCGCACAAAGGTTGCTCACACCTTTGATATATTCTCGAGTTAACCCTTCACCCAGTCGCAAGGAAAAGTTTTAACTATGTTTGTTTCAATCACTGAAACTTAAAATATATAATATTTTCACTCAAATATAACTTGAGTTTATACAAGGTAAGTTACAATCCTTATATAGAACTCAAAATAACTAGCTACTCCCAAACTAGCAATGTGGGACAAAAATACTTATAGTTTGGAGTTTGGGAGTTGGAAACATGCTAAAACCGATGTGGGAGACTTAAGCCACGTCCAAGGCATGTCTAGGACAAGTCTTGGACATGTCTTGGGTGCAAACTTGGACAAGGTCTATTTTTAGTAGGGAAAGTTTCCAAAAATTTAAGGTGAAAAAGGTATCGGGTTTTTGAAGGGTAAAAAGGGTAGATTATTGTAGGGTAGGGCCTCAAATACCTTTAAGGTATAGGGTACTTAGGAATGGAGGGTTTAGTTTCCCAAAATGGAAAACCGAAGGTCGGGTTTGACAAAAGCGCCATTTTGGGAAGGGTTGTTCAAAATTGGTCAAAACTCCCAAAAATACCCCCTACCCCTTATTACATGTAAATAATAACAAAATAGATAAGTTTTCCTCTCCCACTCGATCATAATTCAAAGAAAGAACTAATTTCTTCAATGCATCCTCGAGTCTTCGTTTCCGAGCTCTCGTCATCGGTCCATCTTGAATCTCCAACTCATCATGAACGACTTCATTGTCTTGACTCTCATGGTACGCATCATTGGTAGATCTTTATCAGAGACACATCCACTTTCCCTCGTTTCCTGAATCTTTCTGCCCTTTTTTTAAGTAGGCCATGATGCTCATATCCATAGAAAGCATTGGCCTCTTATCTGTCAAGTCATGCTCTGTTTCCTCAACATTGGGAGTAGGTGATTGGATTGAAGGTTGCTCTGGAATAACAGGGGCATCCTTTTTTTTCTCCTGCCAGACTTGGGTATACCTCTTTTCCCCTTGTTGATCCTCATTAACAGTTTTTTGCTCGTATGACTACCTTGAGTTTTTTGATCGGGATGCTTATATCGACAGTGTCTTCATGATGCCCAACATGCCTACAAAACTTGCAATATTGTGGCGGCTACGATTCAATACAAATTTCTTGCCAGAAACCTTCAGAGGTACCTTGCTGAATCCAAATCCTGTTCGGTATTGGCTTAAGAAGGTCAAGTTCAACCTGCACCCTTGCTAAAGAATGACGTTTAAAACTTTTTGTAGCAGCATCAGCCCTTAAAAAGGTGCCAAATAATTATTTCTAGGATCTCCTTTTCATGAAGATGAGCAGGTAGTTTAGGAAAATAACCCAGGCTGGAACAATCGACGACTCAACATCAACATGAAAGTCAGGCGTCCATTTCAGTATACGCATTGGTTTACTAGTTACAAACCATTGCGATCTGGAATACAACCGAATATAATCTTGTTCACCTTTAAAATTGATTAAGACATGCTTGTAATCCAGTAACCCCACCGTATAGTCTGCACTAAAATTTTGAACAACAAGGAACTTACGAATTGCCTCCATTGATGGTCGACCTTGAGAGAATTTTCCGACTAGAGCATACCGAAACGGCGTTGCTAGATAATCCACCACCCGAGTAGGCAAAACCAGAGCCAATTCTCCTTTGTACGTTGACAGCTCCAGATCTAATGTAGCCGGAGTTGGGGATTTTGACTGGTTGAGTGCTTGCGCATACGTCTTTGTCACCGAAGGAGAAGACGGTGAGACCGCCATTGACGCAGTATTGAAGTCGGAGGAGCGAAGCCCCTCCGGCCGGGAGCCGGAGGAATTTTCTGCCGTACTAAGGTAGCCGGAAGGAGAATTTAGAGAGAGAAATTAGAGAGAAAAGAATTGGTTAGAAGAATTGGCCATTCTGATTACTTAACGGTGTACTTAACGGTGTGATTTTTGATTCCTTGTACAAGGCCATTCTAACCTCCGTTTTGCTTGCCGTTTGCGCCGGCGTACCTTATTTATCGTTCTGGTCGATACCACATCAGTACTTCAAAAAGAATTACAAACGCTTTATTTCGTACTTTTTTCGTACCCAAAGAGTACTTAACTGTGTGATTTTTGATTACTTGTACAAGGCCATTCTTTCCTCCGTTTTGCATGCCGTTTGCGCCGGCGTGCCTTATTTATCGTTCTGGTCGATATCACATCCGTACTTCAAAGAGAATTACAAATGTTTTTTTTTCATACTTTTTTCATACTGTGTGATTTTTGATTCCTTGTACAAGGCAATTCTGGCCTCCGTTTTGCTTGCCGTTTGCGCCGTCGTGCCTTATTTATCGTTCTGGTCGATATCACATCAGTACTTCAAAGAGAATTACAAACGTTTTTTTTTCGTACTTTTTTTCGTACACATATAGTACTTAATTGTGTGATTTTTGATTCCTTGTACAAGGCCATTCTGGCCTCCGTATTGCTTGCCGTTTGCGCCGGCGTGCCTTATTTATCGTTATGGTCGATATCACATCGTACTTCAAAGAGAATTACAAACGTTTTTTTTCGTACTTTTTTTCGTACCCATAGAGTACTTAATCGTGTGATTTTTGATTCCTTGTACAAGGCCATTCGGCCTCCGTTTTGCTTGCCGTTTGCGCCGGCGTGCCTTATTTATCGTTCGGTCGATATCACATCGTACTTCAAAGAGAATTACAAACGTTTTTTTTCGTACTTTTTTTTCGTACCCATAGAGTACTTAGCGTGTGATTTTTGATTCCTTGTACAAGGCCATTCGGCCTCCGTTTTGCTTGCCGTTTGCGCCGGCGTGCCTTATTTATCGTTCTAGTCGATATCACATCAGTACTTCAAAGAGAATTACAAACGTTTTTTTTCGTACCCATAGAGTACTTAACTGTGTGATTTTTGATTCCTTGTACAAGGCGGTTTTTCGTACTTTTTTTCGAACCCATAGAGTACTTAACTGTGTGATTTTTGATTCCTTGTACAAGGCCATTCTTTCCTCCATTTTGCTTTGGTTTGCCCCGGCGTGCCTTATTTATCGTTCCGGTCGATATCACATTAGTACTTCAAAGAGAATTACAAACTTTTTTTTTCGTACTCTTTTTTGTACCCATAGAGTACTTAACGGTGTGATTTTTGATTCCTTGTACAAGGCCATTCTGGCCTCCGTTTTGCTTGCCGTTTGCGCCGGCGTGCCTTATTTATCGTTCTGGTCGATATCACATATGTACTTCAAAGAGAATTACAAACGTTTTTTTCGTACCCATAGATTACTTAACTGTGTGATTTTTGATTCCTTATACAAGGCCATTCTGGCCTCCGTTTTGCTTGCCGTTTCCGCCGTCGTGCCTTATTTATCGTTCTGGTCGATATCACATCGTACTTCAAAGAGAATTACAAACGTTTTTTTCGGACTTTTTTTCGTACCCATAGAGTACTTAATCGTGTGATTTTTGATTCCTTGTACAAGGCCATTCGGCCTCGTTTTGCTTGCCGTTTGCGCCGTCGTGCCTTATTTATCGTTCGGTCGATATCACATCGGTACTTCAAAGAGAATTTCAAACGTTTTTTTTCGTACTTTTTTCGTACCCATAGAGTACTTAAGCGTGTGATTTTTGATTCCTTGTACAAGGCCATTCTGGCCTCCGTATTCTTGCCGTTTGCGCCGGCGTGCCTTATTTATCGTTCTGGTCGATATCACATCAGTACTTCAAAGAGAATTACAAACGTTTTTTTTGTACTTTTTTCGTACCCATAGAGTACTTAACGGTGTGATCTTTGATTCCTTGTACAAGGCCATTCTGGACTCCGTTTTACTTGCCGTTTGCGCCGGCGTGCCTTATGTATCGTTCTGGTCGATAACAGATCAGTACTTCAATGAGAATTACAAACATTTTTTTTCGTACTTTTATTTGTACCCATAGTGTACTTAACGGTGTGATTTTTGATTCCTTGTACAAGGCCATTCTGGCCTCCATTTTGCTTGCCGTTTGCACCGGCGTACCTTATTTATCGTTCTGGTCGATACCACATCAGTACTTCAAAGAGAATTACAAACGCTTTATTTCGTACTTTTTTTCGTACCCATAGAGTACTTAACTGTGTGATTTTTGATTACTTGTACAAGGCCATTCTGGCCTCCGTTTTGCATGCCGTTTGCGCCGGCGTGCCTTATTTATCGTTCTGGTCGATATCACATCCGTACTTCAAAGAGAATTACAAAGGTTTTTTTTCATACTTTTTTGGTACTGTGTGATTTTTGATTCCTTGTACAAGGCAATTCTGGCCTCCGTTTTGCTTGCCGTTTGCGCCGTCGTGCCTTATTTATCGTTCTGGTCGATATCACTTCAGTACTTCAAAGAGAATTACAAACTTTTTTTTTTGTGCTTTTTTTCGTACACATAGAGTACTTAACTGTGTGATTTTTGATTCCTTGTACAAGGCCATTCTGGCCTCCGTATTGCTTGCCGTTTGCGCCGGCGTTCCTTATTTATCGTTCTGGTCTATATCACATCGTACTTCAAAGAGAATTACAAATGTTTTTTTTCGTACTTTTTTTCGTACCCATAGAGTACTTAAGCGTGTGATTTTTGATTCCTTGTACAAGGCCATTCTGGCCTCCGTTTTGCTTGCCGTTTGCGCGGGCGTGCCTTATTTATCGTTCTGGTCGATATCACATCAGTACTTCAAAGAGAATTACAAACGTTTTTTTTCGTACTTATTTTTGTACCCATAGAGTACTTAACGGTGTGATTCTGGCCTCCGTTTTGTTTGCCGTTTGCGCCGGCGTGCCTTATTTATCGTTCTGGTCGATCTCACATCAGTACTTCAAAGAGAATTACAAACCTTTTTTTTCGTACTCTTTTTTGTACCCATAAAGTACTTAACGGTGTGATTTTTGATTCCTTGTACAATGCCATTCTGGCCCCCGTTTTGCTTGCCGTTTGCGCCGGCGTGCCTTATTTATCATTCTGGTCGACATCACATCAGTACTTCAAAGAGAATTACAAACATTTTTTTTCGTACTCTTTTTTGTACCCATAGAGTACTTATCGGTGTGATTTTTGATTCCTAGTACAAGGCCATTCTGGCCTCCGTTTTGCTTGCCGTTTGCGCCGGCATGCCTTATTTATCGTTCTGGTCGATATCACATCAGTACTTCAAAGAGAATTACAAACGTTTTTTATCGTACTTATTTTTGTACCCATAGAGTACTTAACGGTGTGATTCTGGACTCCGATTTGCTTTCCGTTTGCACCGGCGTGGCTTATTTATCGTTCTGGTCGATAGCACATCAGTACTTCAAAGAGAATTACAAAAGTTTTTTTTCGTAACTTTTTTTGTACCCATAGAGTACTTAACGGTGTGAATTTTGATTCCTTGTACAAGGCCATTCTGGCCTCCGTTTTGCTTGCCGTTTGCGCCGGCGTGCCTTATTTATCATTCTGGTCAATATCACGTCAGTACTTCAAAAAGAATTACAAACATTTTTTTTCGTACTTTTTTTGTACCCAGAGAGTACGTAACGGTGTGATTTTTGATACCTTGTACAAGGTCATTCTGGCCTCCGTTTTGCTTGCCGTTTGCGCCGGCGTGCCTTATTTATCATTCTGGTCGATATCACATCCGTACTTCAAAGAGAATTACAAACATTTTTTTCGTACTCTTTTTTGTACCCATAGAGTACTTAACGGTGTTATTTTTGATTCCTTGTACAAGGCCATTCTGGCCTCCGTTTTGCTTGCCGTTTGCGCCGGCGTGCCTTATTTATCGTTATGGTCGATAACACATCAGTACTTCAATGAGAATTACAAACGTTTTTTTTCGTACTTTTTTTCGTACCCATAGAGTACTTAACTGTGTGATTTTTGATTCCTTGTACAAGGCCATTCTAGCCTCCGTTTTGTTTGCCGTTTGCGCCGGCGTGCCTTATTTATCATTCTGGTCGATATCACATCAGTACTTCAAAGAGAATTACAAACATTTTTTTCGTACCCATAGAGTACTTAACTGTGTGATTTTTGATACCTTGTACAAGGCCATTCTAGCCTCCGTTTTGCATGCCATTTGCACCGGCGTGCCTTATTTATCGTTTTGGTCGATATCACATCAGTACTTCAAAGAGAATTACAAACGTTTTTTTCGTACTCTTTTTTGTACCCATAGAGTACTTAACGGTGTGATTTTTTATTCATTGTACAAGGCCATTCTGGCCTCCGTTTTGCTTGCCGTTTGCGCCGGCGTGTCTTATTTATCGTTCTGGTCGATATCACATCAGTACTTCAAAGAGAATTACAAACATTTTTTTTCGTACTCTTTTTTTGTACCTATAGAGTACTTAACGGTGTGATTTTTGATTCCTTGTACAAGGTCATTCTGGCCTCCGTTTTCCTTGCCGTTTGCGCCGGCGTGCCTTATTTATCATTCTAGTCGATATCAAATCAGTACTTCAAAAAGAATTACAAACGTTTTTTTCGTACTCTTTTTTGGACCCATAGAGTACTTAACGGTGTGATTTTTGATTCCTTGTACAAGGCCATTCTGGCCCCCGTTTTGCTTGCCTTTTGCGCCGGCATGCCTTATTTATCATTCTGGTCGACATCACATCAGTACTTCATAGAGAATTACAAACTTTTTTTTTTCGTACTCTTTTTTGTACCCATAGAGTACTTATCGGTGTGATTTTTGATTCCTTGTACAAGGCCATTCTGGCCTCCGTTTTGCTTGCCGTTTGCGCCGGCATGCCGTATTTATCATTCTGGTCGATATCACATGAGTACTTCAAAGAGAATTATAAACGTTTTTTTTCGTACTTATTTTTGTACCCATAGAGTACTTAACGGTGTGATTCTGGACTCCGATTTGCTTGCCGTTTGCACCGGCGTGGCTTATTTATCGTTCTGGTCGATATCACATCAGTACTTCAATGAGAATTACAAACTTTTTTTTTCGTAACTTTTTTTGTACCCATAGAGTACTTAACGGTGTGAATTTTGATTCCTTGTACAAGGCCATTCTGGCCTCCGTTTTGCTTGCCGTTTGCGCCGGCGTGCCTTATTTATCGTTCTGGTCGATATCACGTCAGTACTTCAAAAAGAATTACAAACATTTTTTTCATACTTTTTTTTGGTCCCAGAGAGTACCTAACGGTGTGATTTTTGATACCTTGTACAAGGTCATTCTGGCCTCCGTTTTGCTTGCCGTTTGCGCCGGCGTGCCTTATTTATCGTTCTGGTCGATATCACATCCGTACTTCAAAGAGAATTACAAACATTTTTTTCGTACTCTTTTTTGTACCCATAGAGTACTTAACGGTGTTATTTTTGATTCCTTGTACAAGGCCATTCTGGCCTCCGTTTTGCTTGCCGTTTGCGCCGGCGTGCCTTATTTATCGTTATGGTCGATAACACATCAGTACTTCAATGAGAATTACAAATCGTTTTTTTTCGTACTTTTTTTCGTACCCATAGAGTACTTAAGCGTGTGATTTTTGATTCCTTGTACAAGGCCATTCGGCCTCCGTTTTGCTTGCCGTTTGCGCCGGCGTGCCTTATTTATCGTTCGGTCGATATCACATCGTACTTCAAAGAGAATTACAAACAAAGAGAATTACAAACGTTTTTTTTTCGTACTTTTCGTACTCTTTTTTGTACCCATAGAGTACTTAACGGTGTGATTTTTGATTCCTTGTACAAGGCCATTCGGCCTCCGTTTTGCTTGCCGTTTGCGCCGGCGTGCCTTATTTATCGTTCGGTCGATATCACATCGTATTTCAAAGAGAATTACAAACATTTTTTTTTCGTACTCTTTTTTTGTACCTATAGAGTACTTAACGGTGTGATTTTTGATTCCTTGTACAAGGCCATTCGGCCTCCGTTTTGCTTGCCGTTTGCGCCGGCGTGCCTTATTTATCATCCAAGTCGATATCACATCGTACTTCAAAGAGAATTACAAACGTTTTTTTTCGTACTTTTTTTGTACCCATAGAGTACTTAACGGTGTGATTTTTGATTCCTTGTACAAGGCCATTTGCCCCGTTTTGCTTGCCGTTTGCGCCGGCGTGCCTTATTTATCATTCGGTCGATATCACATCGTACTTCAAAGAGAATTACAAACATTTTTTTTTCGTACTTTTTTTGTACCCATAGAGTACTTAACGGTGTGATTTTGATTCCTTGTACAAGGCCATTCGGCCTCCGTTTTGCTTGCCGTTTGCGCCGGCGTGCCTTATTTATCGTTCGGTCGATATCACATTAGTACTTCAAAGAGAATTACAAACGTTTTTTTTCGTACTTATTTTTGTACCCATAGTACTTAACGATTTTTGTGTGCCATTCGGCCTCCGTTTTGCTTGCCGTTTGCGCCGGCGTGCCTTATTTATCGTTCGGTCGATATCACATCGTACTTCAAAGATAATTACAAACTTTTTTTTTCGTACACTTTTTTGTACCCATAGAGTACTTAACGGTGTGATTTTTGATTCCTTGTACAAGGCCATTCTGGCCTCCGTTTTGCTTGCCGTTTGCGCCGGCGTGCCTTATTTATCGTTCGGTCGATATCACGTCAGTACTTCAAAGAGAATTACAAACTTTTTTTTTCGTACTTTTTTTGTACCCATAGAGTACTTAACGGTGTGATTTTTGATTCCTTGTACAAGTCCATTCTGGCCTCCGTTTTGCTTGCCGTTTGCGCCGGCGTGCCTTATTTATCGTTTCGGTCGATATCACATCGTACTTCAAAGAGAATTACAAACTTAACGGTTTTTTTTTTTTCGTTTTTTTGTACCCATAGAGTACTTAACGGTGTGATTTTTGATTCCTTGTACAAGGCCATTCGCCTCCGTTTTGCTTGCCGTTTGCGCCGGCGTGCCTTATTTATCGTTCGGTCGATATCACATCGTACTTCAAAGAGAATTACAAACGTTTTTTTTCGTACTCTTTTTTGTACCCATAGAGTACTTAACGGTGTGATTTTTGATTCCTTGTACAAGGCCATTTCGGCCTCCGTTTTGCTTGCCGTTTGCGCCGGCGTGCCTTATTTATCGTTCGGTCGATATCACATCGTACTTCAAAGAGAATTACAAACGTTTTTTTTTTTCGTACTTTTTTTGTACCCATAGAGTACTTAACGGTGTGATTTTTGATTCCTTGTACAAGGCCATTCGCCTCCGTTTTGCTTGCCGTTTGCACCGGCGTGCCTTATTTATCGTTCGGTCGATATCACATCGTACTTCAAAGAGAATTACAAACGTTTTTTTTTCGTACTTTTTTTGTACCCATAGAGTACTTAACGGTGTGATTTTTGATTCCTTGTACAAGGCCATTCGGCCTCCGTTTTGCTTGCCGTTTGCGCCGGCGTGCCTTATTTATCGTTCGGTCGATATCACATCCGTACTTCAAAGAGAATTACAAACGTTTTTTTCGTACTTTTTTTGTACCCATAGAGTACTTAACGGTGTGATTTTTGATTCCTTGTACAAGGCCATTCGGCCTCCGTTTTGCTTGCCGTTTGCGCCGGCGTGCCTTATTTATCATTCGGTCGATATCACATCGTACTTCAAAGAGAATTACAAACGTTTTTTTTCGTACTTTTTTTGTACCCATAGAGTACTTAACGGTGTGATTTTTGATTCCTTGTACAAGGCCATTCGGCCTCCGTTTTGCTTGCCGTTTGCGCCGGCGTGCCTTATTTATCGTTCGGTCGATATCACATCGTACTTCAAAGAGAATTACAAACGTTTTTTTTTCGTACTTTTTTTTGTACCCATAGAGTACTTAACGGTGTGATTTTTGATTCCTTGTACAAGGCCATTCGGCCTCCGTTTTGCTTGCCGTTTGCGCCGGCGTGCCTTATTTATCGTTCGGTCGATATCACATCGTACTTCAAAGAGAATTACAAACGTTTTTTTTCGTACTTTTTTTGTACCCATAGAGTACTTAACGGTGTGATTTTTGATTCCTTGTACAAGGCCATTCTGGCCTCCGTTTTGCTTGCCGTTTGCGCCGGCGTGCCTTATTTATCGTTCTGGTCGATATCACATCAGTACTTCAAAGAGAATTACAAACTTTTTTTTTCGTACTCTTTTTTGTACCCATAGAGTACTTAACGGTGTGATTTTTGATTCCTTGTACAAGGCCATTCTGGCCTCCGTTTTGCTTGCCGTTTGCGCCGGCGTGCCTTATTTATCGTTTTGGTCGATATCACATCAGTACTTCAAAGAGAATTACAAACGTTTTTTTTTTCGTACTCTTTTTTTGTACCCATAGAGTACTTAACGGTGTGATTTTTGATTCCTTGTACAAGGCCATTCTGGCCTCCGTTTTGCTTGCCGTTTGCGCCGGCGTGCCTTATTTATCATTCTGGTCGATATCACATCAGTACTTCAAAGAGAATTACAAACATTTTTTTTTCGTACCCATAGAGTACTTAACTGTGTGATTTTTGATACCTTGTACAAGGCCATTCTAGCCTCCGTTTTGCTTGCCGTTTGCACCGGCGTGCCTTATTTATCGTTTTGGTCGATATCACATCAGTACTTCAAAGAGAATTACAAACGTTTTTTTTCGTACTCTTTTTTGTACCCATAGAGTACTTAACGGTGTGATTTTTTATTCATTGTACAAGGCCATTCTGGCCTCCGTTTTGCTTGCCGTTTGCGCCGGCGTGCCTTATTTATCGTTCGGTCGATATCACATCGTACTTCAAAGAGAATTACAAACATTTTTTTTCGTACTCTTTTTTTGTACCCTATAGAGTACTTAACGGTGTGATTTTTGATTCCTTGTACAAGGTCATTCGGCCTCCGTTTTGCTTGCCGTTTGCGCCGGCGTGCCTTATTTATCATTCGGTCGATATCAAATCGGTACTTCAAAAAGAATTACAAACGTTTTTTTTTCGTACTCTTTTTTGGACCCATAGAGTACTTAACGGTGTGATTTTTGATTCCTTGTACAAGGCCATTCGGCCCCGTTTTGCTTGCCGTTTGCGCCGGCGTGCCTTATTTATCATTCGGTCGATATCACATCAGTACTTCATAGAGAATTACAAACATTTTTTTTTCGTACTCTTTTTTGTACCCATAGAGTACTTATCGGTGTGATTTTTGATTCCTTATACAAGGCCATTCTGGCCTCCGTTTTGCTTGCCGTTTGCGCCGGCATGCCTTATTTATCATTCTGGTCGATATCACATTAGTACTTCAAAGAGAATTACAAACGTTTTTTTTCGTACTTATTTTTGTACCCATAGAGTACTTAACGATTTGTGATTACAAGGACTCCGATTTGCTTGCCGTTTGCACCGGCGTGCCTTATTTATCGTTCTGGTCGATATCACATCAGTACTTCAAAGAGAATTACAAACTTTTTTTTTCGTAACTTTTTTTGTACCCATAGAGTACTTAACGGTGTGAATTTTGATTCCTTGTACAAGGCCATTCTGGCCTCCGTTTTGCTTGCCGTTTGCGCCGGCGTGCCTTATTTATCGTTCTGGTCGATATCACATCAGTACTTCAAAGAGAATTACAAACATTTTTTTCATACTTTTTTTTGTACCCATAGAGTACTTAACGGTGTGATTTTTGATACCTTGTACAAAGTCATTCTGGCCTCAAGTTTTGCTTGCCGTTTGCGCCGGCGTGCCTTATTTATCGTTCTGGTCGATATCACATCCGTACTTCAAAGAGAATTACAAACATTTTTTCGTACTCTTTTTTGTACCCATAGAGTACTTAACGGTGTTATTTTTGATTCCTTGTACAAGGCCATTCTGGCCTCCGTTTTGCTTGCCGTTTGCGCCGGCGTGCCTTATTTATCGTTATGGTCGATATCACATCAGTACTTCAAAGAGAATTACAAACGTTTTTTTTCGTACTTTTTTTCGTACCCATAGAGTACTTAACGGTGTGATTTTTGATTCCTTGTACAAGGCCATTCTGGCCTCCGTTTTGCTTGCCGTTTGCGCCGGCGTGCCTTATTTATCGTTCGGTCGATATCACATCGTACTTCAAAGAGAATTACAAACGTTTTTTTTCGTACTCTTTTTGTACCCATAGAGTACTTAACGGTGTGATTTTTGATTCCTTGTACAAGGCCATTTCGGCCTCCGTTTTGCTTGCCGTTTGCGCCGGCGTGCCTTATTTATCGTTCGGTCGATATCACATCGTATTTCAAAGAGAATTACAAACTTTTTTTTTTTTTCGTACTCTTTTTTGTACCCATAGAGTACTTAACGGTGTGATTTTTGATTCCTTGTACAAGGCCATTCGGCCTCCGTTTTGCTTGCCGTTTGCGCCGGCGTGCCTTATTTATCGTTCTGGTCGATATCACATCAGTACTTCAAAGAGAATTACAAATGTTTTTTTTCGTACTTATTTTTGTACCCATAGAGTACTTAACGGTGTGATTTTTGATTCCTTGTACAAGGCCATTCAGGCCTCCGTTTTGCTTGCCGTTTTGCCGGCGTGCCTTATTTATCGTTCGGTCGATATCACATCGT
This sequence comes from Gentiana straminea, assembly GCA_036785695.1. Lineage (NCBI taxonomy): Eukaryota > Viridiplantae > Streptophyta > Magnoliopsida > Gentianales > Gentianaceae > Gentiana > Gentiana straminea. Next base: position 201,878 of record JAVUPR010000054.1, read on the forward strand.
ACTTCAAAGAGAATTACAAACTTTTTTTTTCGTACTTTTTTTGTACCCATAGAGTACTTAACGGTGTGAATTTTGATTCCTTGTACAAGGCCATTCGGCCTCCGTTTTGCTTGCCGTTTGCGCCGGCGTGCCTTATTTATCGTTCGGTCGATATCACATCGTACTTCAAAGAGAATTACAAACGTTTTTTTTCGTACTTTTTTGTACCCATAGAGTACTTAACGGTGTGATTTTTGATTCCTTGTACAAGGCCATTCGGCCTCCGTTTTGCTTGCCGTTTGAGCCGGCGTGCCTTATTTATCGTTCTGGTCGATATCACATCAGTACTTCAAAGAGAATTACAAACTTTTTTTTTCGTACACTTTTTTGTACCCATAGAGTACTTAACGGTGTGATTTTTGATTCCTTGTACAAGGCCATTATGGCCTCCGTTTTGCTTGCCGTTTGCCGGCGTGCCTTATTTATCGTTCTGGTCGATATCACGTCAGTACTTCAAAGAGAATTACAAACGTTTTTTTTCGTACTCTTTTTTGTACCCATAGAGTACTTAACGGTGTGATTTTTGATTCCTTGTACAAGTCCATTCTTGCCTCCGTTTTGCTTGCCGTTTGCGCCGGCGTGCCTTATTTATCGTTCTGGTCGATAACACATCAGTACTTCAATGAGAATTACAAAACTTTTTTTTTCGTACTTTGTTTTGTACCAATAGAGTACTTAACGGTGTGATTTTTGATTCCTTGTACAAGGCCATTCTGACCTCCGTTTTGCTTGCCGTTTGCGCCGGCGTACCTTATTTATTGTTCTGGTCGATACCACATCGTACTTCAAAGAGAATTACAAACGTTTTTTTTTTCGTACTCTTTTTTGTACCCATAGAGTACTTAACGGTGTGATTTTTGATTCCTTGTACAAGTCCATTCTGGCCTCCGTTTTGCTTGCCGTTTGCGCCGGCGTGCCTTATTTATCGTTCTGGTCGATAACACATCAGTACTTCAATGAGAATTACAAACTTTTTTTTTCGTACTTTGTTTTGTACCAATAGAGTACTTAACGGTGTGATTTTTGATTCCTTGTACAAGGCCATTCTGACCTCCGTTTTGCTTGCCGTTTGTGCCGGCGTACCTTATTTATTGTTCTGGTCGATACCACATCAGTACTTCAAAGAGAATTACAAATGTTTTTTTTTCATACTTTTTTTTGTACCCATAGAGTACTTAATCGTGTGATTTTTGATTCCTTGTACAAGGCCATTATGGCCTCCGTTTTGCTTTCCGTTTGCGCCGGCGTGCCTTATTTATCGTTCTGGTCGATATCACATCAGTAATTCAAAGAGAATTACAAACTTTTTTTTTCGTACTTTTTTCGTACCCATAGAGTACTTAACGGTGTCATTTTTGATTCCTTGTACAAGACCATTCGGCCTCCGTTTTGCTTGCCGTTTGCGCCGGCGGGCCTTATTTATCGTTCGGTCGATATCACATCGTACTTCAAAGAGAATTACAAACATTTTTTTTTTTCGTACTTTTTTTTGTACCCATAGAGTACTTAACTGTGTGATTTTTGATTCCTTGTACAAGGCCATTCTGGCCTCCGTTTTGCTTGCCGTTTGCGCCGGCGTGCCTTATTTATCGTTCGGTCGATATCACATCGTACTTCAAAGAGAATTACAAACGTTTTTTTTTCTACTTTTTTTTGTACCCATAGAGTACTTAACGGTGTGATTTTTGATTCCTTGTACAAGGCCATTTCGGCCTCCGTTTTGCTTGCCGTTTGCGCCGGCGTGCCTTATTTATCGTTATCGGTCGATATCACATCGTACTTCAAAGAGAATTACAAACGTTTTTTTTTTTTTTCGTACTTTTTTTCGTACCCATAGAGTACTTAACGTGTGATTTTTGATTCCTTGTACAAGGCCATTCGGCCTCCGTTTTGCTTGCCGTTTGCGCCGGCGTGCCTTATTTATCGTTCGGTCGATATCACACCGTACTTCAAAGAGAATTACAAACTTTTTTTTTTCGTACTTTTTTTGTACCCATAGAGTACTTAACGGTGTGATTTTTGATTCCTTGTACAAGACCATTTCGGCCTCCGTTTTGCTTGCCGTTTGCGCCGGCGTGCCTTATTTATCGTTCTGGTCGATATCACATCAGTACTTCAAAGAGAATTACAAACTTTTTTTTTCGTAACTTTTTTTGTACCCATAGAGTACTTAACGGTGTGAATTTTGATTCCTTGTACAAGGCCATTATGGCCTCCGTTTTGCTTGCCGTTTGCGCCGGCGTGCCTTATTTATCGTTCTGGTCGATATCACATCAGTACTTCAAAGAGAATTACAAACGTTTTTTTTTCGTACTTTTTTTTGTTCCCATAGAGTACTTAACGGTGTGATTTTTGATTCCTTGTACAAGGCCATTCTGGCCTCCGTTTTGCTTGCCGTTTGCGCCGGCGTGCCTTATTTATCGTTCTGGTCGATATCACATAGTACTTCAAAGAGAATTACAAACATTTTTTTCGTACTCTTTTTTGTACCCATAGAGTACTTAACGGTGTGATTTTTGATTCCTTGTACAAGGCCATTCTGGCCTCCGTTTTGCTTGCCGTTTGCGCCGGCGTGCCTTATTTATCGTTCGGTCGATATCACATCGGTACTTCAAAGAGAATTACAAACGTTTTTTTTCGTACTCTTTTTTGTACATAGAGTACTTAACGGTGTGATTTTTGATTCCTTGTACAAGTCCATTCGCCTCCGTTTTGCTTGCCGTTTGCGCCGGCGTGCCTTATTTATCGTTCGGTCGATAACACATCAATACTTCAAAGAGAATTACAAACTTTTTTTTTCGTACTTTTTTTGTACCAATAGAGTACTTAACGGTGTGATTTTTGATTCCTTGTACAAGGCCATTTCGACCTCCGTTTTGCTTGCCGTTTGCGCCGGCGTGCCTTATTTATCGTTCGGTCGATATCACATCGTACTTCAAAGAGAATTACAAACGTTTTTTTCATACTTTTTTTCGTACCCATAGAGTACTTAACGTGTGATTTTTGATTCCTTGTACAAGGCCATTCGGCCTCCGTTTTGCTTGCCGTTTGCGCCGGCGTGCCTTATTTATCGTTCGGTCGATATCACATCCGTACTTCAAAGAGAATTACAAACATTTTTTTCGTACTTTTTTTGTACCCATAGAGTACTTAACGGTGTGATTTTTGATTCCTTGTACAAGGCCATTCGGCCTCCGTTTTGCTTGCCGTTTGCGCCGGCGTGCCTTATTTATCGTTCGGTCGATATCACATCGTACTTCAAAGAGAATTACAAACTTTTTTTTCGTACTTTTTTTGTACCCATAGAGTACTTAACGGTGTGATTTTTGATTCCTTGTACAAGGCCATTCTCGACCTCCGTTTTGCTTGCCGTTTGCGCCGGCGTGCCTTATTTATCGTTCGGTCGATATCACATCGTACTTCAAAGAGAATTACAAACGTTTTTTTTTGGTACTTTTTTTTGTACCCATAGAGTACTTAACGGTGTGATTTTTGATTCCTTGTACAAGTCCATTCGGCCTCCGTTTTGCTTGCCGTTTGCGCCGGCGTGCCTTATTTATCGTTCTGGTCGATAACACATCAGTACTTCAAAGAGAATTACAAACTTTTTTTTTCGTACTTTGTTTTGTACCAATAGAGTACTTAACGGTGTGATTTTTGATTCCTTGTACAAGGCCATTCTGACCTCCGTTTTGCTTGCCGTTTGTGCCGGCGTGCCTTATTTATTGTTTCGGTCGATATCACATCGTACTTCAAAGAGAATTACAAACGTTTTTTTTCGTACTTTTTTTGTACCCATAGAGTACTTAACGGTGTGATTTTTGATTCCTTGTACAAGGCCATTATGGCCTCCGTTTTGCTTGCCGTTTGCGCCGGCGTGCCTTATTTATCGTTCGGTCGATATCACATCGTACTTCAAAGAGAATTACAAACGTTTTTTTTTTCGTACTTTTTTTGTACCCATAGAGTACTTAACGGTGTGATTTTTGATTCCTTGTACAAGACCATTCGGCCTCCGTTTTGCTTGCCGTTTGCGCCGGCGTGCCTTATTTATCGTTCGGTCGATATCACATCGTACTTCAAAGAGAATTACAAACTTTTTTTTTTCGTACTTTTTTTGTACCCATAGAGTACTTAACGGTGTGATTTTTGATTCCTTGTACAAGGCCATTCTCGCCTCCGTTTTGCTTGCCGTTTGCGCCGGCGTGCCTTATTTATCGTTCGGTCGATATCACATCGTACTTCAAAGAGAATTACAAACTTTTTTTTTTTCGTACTTTTTTTTGTACCCATAGAGTACTTAACGGTGTGATTTTTGATTCCTTGTACAAGGCCATTCGGCCTCCGTTTTGCTTGCCGTTTGCGCCGGCGTGCCTTATTTATCGTTCGGTCGATATCACATCGTACTTCAAAGAGAATTACAAACTTTTTTTTTCGTACTTTTTTTGTACCCATAGAGTACTTAACGGTGTGATTTTTGATTCCTTGTACAAGGCCATTCGGCCTCCGTTTTGCTTGCCGTTTGCGCCGGCGTGCCTTATTTATCGTTCGGTCGATATCACATCGCATACTTCAAAGAGAATTACAAACGTTTTTTTTCGTACTTTTTTTGTACCCATAGAGTACTTAACGGTGTGATTTTTGATTCCTTGTACAAGGCCATTCGGCCTCCGTTTTGCTTGCCGTTTGCGCCGGCGTGCCTTATTTATCGTTCGGTCGATATCACATCGTACTTCAAAGAGAATTACAAACGTTTTTTTTTCGTACTTTTTTTGTACCCATAGAGTACTTAACGGTGTGATTTTTGATTCCTTGTACAAGGCCATTATGGCCTCCGTTTTGCTTGCCGTTTGCGCCGGCGTGCCTTATTTATCGTTCGGTCGATATCACATCGATACTTCAAAGAGAATTACAAACGTTTTTTTTTCGTACTTTTTTTGTACCCCATAGTACTTAACGTGTGATTTTTGATTCCTTGTACAAGGCCATTCGGCCTCCGTTTTGCTTGCCGTTTGCGCCGGCGTGCCTTATTTATCGTTCGGTCGATATCACATCGTACTTCAAAGAGAATTACAAACTTTTTTTTTCGTACTTTTTTTGTACCCATAGAGTACTTAACGGTGTGATTTTTGATTCCTTGTACAAGGCCATTCTCGGCCTCCGTTTTGCTTGCCGTTTGCGCCGGCGTGCCTTATTTATCGTTCTGGTCGATATCACGTCAGTACTTCAAAGAGAATTACAAACGTTTTTTTTCGTACTTTTTTTTGTACCCATAGAGTACTTAACGGTGTGATTTTTGATTCCTTGTACAAGTCCATTCTGGCCTCCGTTTTGCTTGCCGTTTGCGCCGGCATGCCTTATTTATCGTTCTGGTCGATAACACATCAATACTTCAATGAGAATTACAAACTTTTTTTTCGTACTTTGTTTTGTACCAATAGAGTACTTAACGGTGTGATTTTTGATTCCTTGTACAAGGCCATTCTGACCTCCGTTTTGCTTGCCGTTTGCGCCGGCGTACCTTATTTATTGTTCTGGTCGATACCACATCAGTACTTCAAAGAGAATTACAAACGTTTTTTTTCATACTTTTTTTCGTACCCATAGAGTACTTAACGGTGTGATTTTTGATTCCTTGTACAAGGCCATTATGGCCTCCGTTTTGCTTTCCGTTTGCGCCGGCGTGCCTTATTTATCGTTCTGGTCGATATCACATCAGTACTTCAAAGAGAATTACAAACTTTTTTTTTCGTACTTTTTTTCGTACCCATAGAGTACTTAACTGTGTCATTTTTGATTCCTTGTACAAGACCATTCTGGCCTCCGTTTTGCTTGCCGTTTGCGCCGGCGTGCCTTATTTATCGTTCTGGTCGATATCACATCAGTACTTCAAAGAGAATTACAAACGTTTTTTTTCGTACTCTTTTTTGTACCCATAGAGTACTTAACGGTGTGATTTTTGATTCCTTGTACAAGGCCATTCTAGCCTCTGTTTTGCTTGCCGTTTGTGCCGGCGTGCCTTATTTATCGTTCTGGTCGATATCACATCAGTACTTCAAAGAGAATTACAAACGTTTTTTTTTTCGTACTCATTTTTGTACCCATAGAGTACTTAACGGTGTGATTTTTGATTCCTTGTACAAGGCCATTCTGGCCTCCGTTTTGCTTGCCGTTTGCGCCGGCGTGCCTTATTTATCGTTCTGGTCGATATCACATCAGCACTGCAAAGAGAATTACAAACGTTTTTTTCGTACTTATTTTTGTACCCATAGTACTTATCGGTGTGATTATGGCCTCCGTTTTGCATGCCGTTTGCGCCGGCGTGCCTTATTTATCGTTCTGGTCGATATCACATCAGTACTTCAAAGAGAATTACAAACTTTTTTTTTCGTAACTTTTTTTGTACCCATAGAGTACTTAACGGTGTGAATTTTGATTCCTTGTACAAGGCCATTCTGGCCTCCGTTTTGCTTGCCGTTTGCGCCGGCGTGCCTTATTTATCGTTCTGGTCGATATCACATCAGTACTTCAAAGAGAATTACAAACGTTTTTTTCGTACTTTTTTTTGCACCCATAGAGTACTTAACGGTGTGATTTTTGATTCCTTGTACAAGTCCATTTTGGCCTCCGTTTTGCTTGCCGTTTGCGCCGTAATGCCTTATTTATCGTTCTGGTCGATAACACATCGTACTTCAATGAGAATTACAAACTTTTTTTTCATACTTTGTTTTGTACCAATAGAGTACTTAACGGTGTGATTTTTGATTCCTTGTACAAGGCCATTCTGACCTCCGTTTTGCTTGCCGTTTGCGCCGGCGTGCCTTATTTATTGTTCTGGTCGATACCACATCAGTACTTCAAAGAGAATTACAAACGTTTTTTTCGTACTTTTTTTCATACCCATAGAGTACTTAACGGTGTGATTTTTGATTCCTTGTACAAGGCCATTCGGCCTCCGTTTTGCTTGCCGTTTGCGCCGGCGTGCCTTATTTATCGTTCTGGTCGATATCACATCAGTACTTCAAAGAGAATTACAAACGTTTTTTTTCGTACTCATTTTTGTACCCATAGAGTACTTAACGGTGTGATTTTTGATTCCTTGTACAAGGCCATTCTGGCCTCCGTTTTGCTTGCCGTTTGCGCCGGCGTGCCTTATTTATCGTTCTGGTCGATATCACATCAGTACTTCAAAGAGAATTACAAACGTTTTTTTTCGTACTTATTTTTGTACCCATAGAGTACTTAACGGTGTGATTTTTGATTCCTTGTACAAGGCCATTCTGGCCTCCGTTTTGCTTGCCGTTTGCGCCGGCGTGCCTTATTTATCGTTCTGGTCGATATCACATCAGTACTTCAAAGAGAATTACAAACTTTTTTTTTCGTAACTTTTTTTGTACCCATAGAGTACTTAACGGTGTGAATTTTGATTCCTTGTACAAGGCCATTCAGGCCTCCGTTTTGCTTGCCGTTTGCGCCGGCGTGCCTTATTTATCGTTCGGTCGATATCACATCGTACTTCAAAGAGAATTACAAACGTTTTTTTTTCGTACTTTTTTTGTACCCATAGAGTACTTAACGGTGTGATTTTTGATTCCTTGTACAAGCCATTCGGCCTCCGTTTTGCTTGCCGTTTGCGCCGGCGTGCCTTATTTATCGTTCGGTCGATATCACATCGTACTTCAAAGAGAATTACAAACTTTTTTTTTCGTACTTTTTTTGTACCCATAGAGTACTTAACGGTGTGATTTTTGATTCCTTGTACAAGGCCATTTCGGCCTCCGTTTTGCTTGCCGTTTGCGCCGGCGTGCCTTATTTATCGTTCGGTCGATATCACATCGTACTTCAAAGAGAATTACAAACGTTTTTTTTCGTACTTTTTTTGTACCCATAGAGTACTTAACGGTGTGATTTTTGATTCCTTGTACAAGGCCATTTCGGCCTCCGTTTTGCTTGCCGTTTGCGCCGGCGTGCCTTATTTATCGTTCGGTCGATATCACATCGTACTTCAAAGAGAATTACAAACGTTTTTTTTTTTCGTACTTTTTTTGTACCCATAGAGTACTTAACGGTGTGATTTTTGATTCCTTGTACAAGGCCATTCTAGCCTCCGTTTTGCTTGCCGTTTGTGCCGGCGTGCCTTATTTATCATTCTGGTCGATATCACATCTGTACTTCAAAGAGAATTACAAACTTTTTTTTTCGTACTCATTTTTGTACCCATATAGTACTTAACGGCGTGATTTTTGATTCCTTGTACTAGGCCATTCTGGCCTCCGTTTTGCTTGCCGTTTGCGCCGGCGTGCCTTATTTATCGTTCTGGTCGATATCACATCAGTACTTCAAAGAGAATTACAAACGTTTTTTTCGTACTTTTTTTGTACCCATAGAGTACTTAACGGTGTGATTTTTGATTCCTTGTACAAGGCCATTCTAGCCTCCGTTTTGCTTGCCGTTTGCGCCGGCGTGCCTTATTAATCGTTCTGGTCGATATCACATCAGTATTTCAAAGAGAATTACAAACGTTTTTTTTTCGTACTCTTTTTTGTACCCATAGAGTACTTAACGGTGTGATTTTGATTCCTTGTACAAGGCCATTCGGCCTCCGTTTTGCTTGCCGTTTGCGCCGGCGTGCCTTATTTATCGTTCGGTCGATATCACATCGACTCGCAAAGAGAATTACAAACGTTTTTTTCGTACTTATTTTTGTACCCATAGTACTTATCGGTGATTTTTGATTCCTTGTACAAGGCCATTCTGTCCTCCGTTTTGCATGCCGTTTGCGCCGGCGTGCCTTATTTATCGTTCTGGTCGATATCACATCAGTACTTCAAAGAGAATTACAAACTTTTTTTTTCGTAACTTTTTTTGTACCCATAGAGTACTTAACGGTGTGAATTTTGATTCCTTGTACAAGGCCATTCTGGCCTCCGTTTTGCTTGCCGTTTGCGCCGGCGTGCCTTATTTATCGTTCTGGTCGATATCACATCAGTACTTCAAAGAGAATTACAAACCTTTTTTTTTTCGTACTTTTTTTTGTACCCATAGAGTACTTAACGGTGTGATTTTTGATTCCTTGTACAAGTCCATTCTGGCCTCCGTTTTGCTTGCCGTTTGCGCCGGCATGCCTTATTTATCGTTCTGGTCGATAACACATCAGTACTTCAAAGAGAATTACAAACTTTTTTTTCGTACTTTGTTTTGTACCATTAGAGTACTTAACGGTGTGATTTTTGATTCCTTGTACAAGGCCATTCTGACCTCCGTTTTGCTTGCCGTTTGCGCCGGCGTACCTTATTTATTGTTCTGGTCGATACCACATCAGTACTTCAAAGAGAATTACAAACGTTTTTTTTCATACTTTTTTTCGTACCCATAGAGTACTTAACTGTGTGATTTTTGATTCCTTGTACAAGGCCATTATGGCCTCTGTTTTGCTTTCCGTTTGCGCCGGCGTGCCTTATTTATTGTTCTGGTCGATATCACATCAGTACTTCAAAGAGAATTACAAACGTTTTTTTCGTACTTTTTTTCGTACCCATAGAGTACTTAACGGTGTCATTTTTGATTCCTTGTACAAGACCATTCTGGCCTCCGTTTTGCTTGCCGTTTGCACCGGCGTGCCTTATTTATCGTTCTGGTCGATATCACATCAGTACTTCAAAGAGAATTACAAACGTTTTTTTTTCGTACTCTTTTTTGTACCCATAGAGTACTTAACGGTGTGATTTTTGATTCCTTGTACAAGGCCATTCTAGCCTCTGTTTTGCTTGCCGTTTGTGCCGGCGTGCCTTATTTATCGTTCTGGTCGATATCACATCAGTACTTCAAAGAGAATTACAAACTTTTTTTTTTTTTTTTCGTACTCATTTTTGTACCCATAGAGTACTTAACGGTGTGATTTTTGATTCCTTTTACAAGGCCATTATGGCCTCCGTTTTGCTTGCCGTTTGCGCCGGCGTGCCTTATTTATCGTTCTGGTCGATATCACATCAGTACCGCAAAGAGAATTACAAACGTTTTTTTCGTACTTATTTTTGTACCCATAGTACTTATCGGTGTGATTTTTGATTCCTTGTACAGGCCCGCCTCCGTTTTGCATGCCGTTTGCGCCGGCGTGCCTTATTTATCGTTCTGGTCGATATCACATCAGTACTTCAAAGAGAATTACAAACTTTTTTTTTTCGTAACTTTTTTTGTACCCATAGAGTACTTAACGGTGTGAATTTTGATTCCTTGTACAAGGCCATTCTGGCCTCCGTTTTGCTTGCCGTTTGCGCCGGCGTGCCTTATTTATCGTTCTGGTCGATATCACGTCAGTACTTCAAAGAGAATTACAAACGTTTTTTTTTCGTACTTTTTTTTGTACCCATAGAGTACTTAACGGTGTGATTTTTGATTCCTTGTACAAGGCCATTCGGCCTCCGTTTTGCTTGCCGTTTGCGCCGGCGTGCCTTATTTATCGTTCGGTCGATATCACATCGTACTTCAAAGAGAATTACAAACATTTTTTTTTCGTACTTTTTTTGTACCCATAGAGTACTTAACGGTGTGATTTTTGATTCCTTGTACAAGGCCATTCTGGCCTCCGTTTTGCTTGCCGTTTGCGCCGGCGTGCCTTATTTATCGTTCTGGTCGATATCACATCAGTACTTCAAAGAGAATTACAAACGTTTTTTTTCGTACTTTTTTTTGTACCCATAGAGTACTTAACGGTGTGATTTTTGATTCCTTGTACAAGGCCATTCTGGCCTCCGTTTTGCTTGCCGTTTGCGCCGGCGTGCCTTATTTATCGTTCTGGTCGATATCACATCAGTACTTCAAAGAGAATTACAAACGTTTTTTTTCGTTTTTTTTTTTTGTACCCATAGAGTACTTAACGGTGTGATTTTTGATTCCTTGTACAAGGCCATTCGGCCTCCGTTTTGCTTGCCGTTTGCGCCGGCGTGCCTTATTTATCGTTCGGTCGATACACACACATCGGTACTTCAAAGAGAATTACAAACTTTTTTTTTTTTCGTACTTTTTTTGTACCCATAGAGTACTTAACGGTGTGATTTTTGATTCCTTGTACAAGGCCATTCGCCTCCGTTTTGCTTGCCGTTTGCGCCGGCGTGCCTTATTTATCGTTCGGTCGATATCACATCGTACTTCAAAGAGAATTACAAACGTTTTTTTTTCGTACTTTTTTGTACCCATAGAGTACTTAACGGTGTGATTTTTGATTCCTTGTACAAGGCCATTCGGCCTCCGTTTTGCTTGCCGTTTGCGCCGGCGTGCCTTATTTATCGTTTCGGTCGATATCACATCGTACTTCAAAGAGAATTACAAACGTTTTTTTTCGTACTTTTTTTGTACCCATAGAGTACTTAACGGTGTGATTTTTGATTCCTTGTACAAGGCCATTCGGCCTCCGTTTTGCTTGCCGTTTGCGCCGGCGTGCCTTATTTATCGTTCGGTCGATATCACATCGTACTTCAAAGAGAATTACAACGTTTTTTTTTCGTACTTTTTTTTGTACCCATAGAGTACTTAACGGTGTGATTTTTGATTCCTTGTACAAGGCCATTCTGGCCTCCGTTTTGCTTGCCGTTTGTGCCGGCGTGCCTTATTTATCGTTCTGGTCGATATCACATCAGTACTTCAAAGAGAATTACAAACATTTTTTTTTTCGTACTTTTTTTTGTACCCATAGAGTACTTAACGGTGTGATTTTTGATTCCTTGTACAAGGCCATTCTGGCCTCCGTTTTGCTTGCCGTTTGCGCCGGCGTGCCTTATTTATCGTTCGGTCGATATCACATCGTACTTCAAAGAGAATTACAAACGTTTTTTTTTCGTACTTTTTTTGTACCCATAGAGTACTTAACGGTGTGATTTTTGATTCCTTGTACAAGGCCATTTCGGCCTCCGTTTTGCTTGCCGTTTGCGCCGGCGTGCCTTATTTATCGTTCGGTCGATATCACATCGTACTTCAAAGAGAATTACAAACTTTTTTTTTCGTACTTTTTTTGTACCCATAGAGTACTTAACGGTGTGATTTTTGATTCCTTGTACAAGGCCATTCGGCCTCCGTTTTGCTTGCCGTTTGCGCCGGCGTGCCTTATTTATCGTTCGGTCGATATCACATCAGTACTTCAAAGAGAATTACAAACGTTTTTTTTTCGTACTTTTTTTGTACCCATAGAGTACTTAACCGTGTGATTTTTGATTCCTTGTACAAGGCCATTCTGGCCTCCGTTTTGCTTGCCGTTTGCGCCGGCGTGCCTTATTTATCGTTCTGGTCGATATCACATCAGTACTTCAAAGAGAATTACAAACGTTTTTTTCGTACTTATTTTTGTACCCATAGTACTTATCGGTGTGATTCTGGCCTCCGTTTTGCATGCCGTTTGCGCCGGCGTGCCTTATTTATCGTTCTGGTCGATATCACATCAGTACTTCAAAGAGAATTACAAACTTTTTTTTTCGTAACTTTTTTTGTACCCATAGAGTACTTAACGGTGTGAATTTTGATTCCTTGTACAAGGCCATTCTGGCCTCCGTTTTGCTTGCCGTTTGCGCCGGCGTGCCTTATTTATCGTTCTGGTCGATATCACGTCAGTACTTCAAAGAGAATTACAAACGTTTTTTTTTCGTACTTTTTTTGTACCCATAGAGTACTTAACGGTGTGATTTTTGATTCCTTGTACAAGTCCATTCTGGCCTCCGTTTTGCTTGCCGTTTGCGCCGGCATGCCTTATTTATCGTTCTGGTCGATAACACATCAGTACTTCAATGAGAATTACAAACTTTTTTTTTTCGTACTTTGTTTTGTACCAATAGAGTACTTAACGGTGTGATTTTTGATTCCTTGTACAAGGCCATTCTGACCTCCGTTTTGCTTGCCGTTTGCGCCGGCGTGCCTTATTTATTGTTCTGGTCGATACCACATCAGTACTTCAAAGAGAATTACAAACGTTTTTTTTCATACTTTTTTTCGTACCCATAGAGAGTACTTAATGGCCTCGTTTTGCTTTCCGTTTGCGCCGGCGTGTGTGATTTTTGATTCCTTGTACAAGGCCATTTTTATTCCTTGTACAAGGCCCTCCGTTTTGCTTGCCGTTTGCGCCGGCGTGCCTTATTTATCGTTCGGTCGATATCACATCGTACTTCAAAGAGAATTACAAACGTTTTTTTTTCGTACTTTTTTTGTACCCATAGAGTACTTAACGGTGTGATTTTTGATTCCTTGTACAAGGCCATTCTAGCCTCTGTTTTGCTTGCCGTTTTTGCCGGCGTGCCTTATTTATCGTTCTGGTCGATATCACATCAGTACTTCAAAGAGAATTACAAACGTTTTTTTTCGTACTCATTTTTGTACCCATAGAGTACTTAACGGTGTGATTTCTGATTCCTTGTACAAGGCCATTCTGGCCTCCGTTTTGCTTGCCGTTTGCGCCGGCGTGCCTTATTTATCGTTCTGGTCGATATCACATCAGTACTGCAAAGAGAATTACAAACGTTTTTTTCGTACTTATTTTTGTACCCATAGTACTTATCGGTGTGATTCTGGCCTCCGCTTTGCATGCCGTTTGCGCCGGCGTGCCTTATTTATCGTTCTGGTCGATATCACATCAGTACTTCAAAGAGAATTACAAACTTTTTTTTTTTCGTAACTTTTTTTGTACCCATAGAGTACTTAACGGTGTGAATTTTGATTCCTTGTACAAGGCCATTTCGGCTCCGTTTTGCTTGCCGTTTGCGCCGGCGTGCCTTATTTATCGTTCGGTCGATATCACATCGTACTTCAAAGAGAATTACAAACGTTTTTTTTTTTCGTACTTTTTTTTGTACCCATAGAGTACTTAACGGTGTGATTTTTGATTCCTTGTACAAGTCCATTCTGGCCTCCGTTTTGCTTGCCGTTTGCGCCGGCATGCCTTATTTATCGTTCTGGTCGATAACACATAGTACTTCAATGAGAATTACAAACTTTTTTTTCATACTTTGTTTTGTACCAATAGAGTACTTAACGGTGTGATTTTTGATTCCTTTTACAAGGCCATTCTGACCTCCGTTTTGCTTGCCGTTTGCGCCGGTGTACCTTATTTATTGTTCTGGTCGATACCACATCAGTACTTCAAAGAGAATTACAAACGTTTTTTTTCATACTTTTTTTCGTACCCATAGAGTACTTAACTGTGTGATTTTTGATTCCTTGTACAAGGCCATTATGGCCCTCTGTTTTGCTTTCCGTTTGCGCCGGCGTGCCTTATTTATTGTTCTGGTCGATATCACATCAGTACTTCAAAGAGAATTACAAACGTTTTTTTTCGTACTTTTTTTCGTACCCATAGAGTACTTAACTCTGTCATTTTTTATTCCTTGTACAAGACCATTCTGGCCTCCGTTTTGCTTGCCGTTTGCACCGGCGTGCCTTATTTATCGTTCTGGTCGATATCACATCAGTACTTCAAAGAGAATTACAAACGTTTTTTTTCGTACTCTTTTTTGTACCCATAGAGTACTTAACGGTGTGATTTTTGATTCCTTGTACAAGGCCATTCTAGCCTCTGTTTTGCTTGCCGTTTGTGCCGGCGTGCCTTATTTATCGTTCTGGTCGATATCACATCAGTACTTCAAAGAGAATTACAAACGTTTTTTTTCGTACTCATTTTTGTACCCATAGAGTACTTAACGGTGTGATTTTTGATTCCTTTTACAAGGCCATTATGGCCTCCGTTTTGCTTGCCGTTTGCGCCGGCGTGCCTTATTTATCGTTCTGGTCGATATCACATCAGTACCGCAAAGAGAATTACAAACGTTTTTTTCGTACTTATTTTTGTAACCATAGTACTTATCGGTGTGATTCTGGCCACCGCTTTGCATGCCGTTTGCGCCGGCGTGCCTTATTTATCGTTCTGGTCGATATCACATCAGTACTTCAAAGAGAATTACAAACTTTTTTTTTCGTAACTTTTTTTGTACCCATAGAGTACTTAACGGGGTGAATTTTGATTCCTTGTACAAGGCCATTCTGGCCTCCGTTTTGCTTGCCATTTGCGCCGGCGTGCCTTATTTATCGTTCTGGTCGATATCACGTCAGTACTTCAAAGAGAATTACAAACGTTTTTTTTTCGTACTTTTTTTTGTACCCATAGAGTACTTAACGGTGTGATTTTTGATTCCTTGTACAAGTCCATTCTGGCCTCCGTTTTGCTTGCCGTTTGCGCCGGCATGCCTTATTTATCGTTCTGGTCGATAACACATCGTACTTCAATGAGAATTACAAACTTTTTTTTTTCGTACTTTGTTTTGTACCAATAGAGTACTTAACGGTGTGATTTTTGATTCCTTGTACAAGGCCATTCTGACCTCCGTTTTGCTTGCCGTTTGCGCCGGCGTACCTTATTTATTGTTCTGGTCGATACCACATCAGTACTTCAAAGAGAATTACAAACGTTTTTTTTCATACTTTTTTTCGTACCCATAGAGTACTTAACTGTGTGATTTTTGATTCCTTGTACAAGGCCATTATGGCCTCCGTTTTGCTTTCCGTTTGCGCCGGCGTGCCTTATTTATCGTTTTGGTCGATATCACATCAGTACTTCAAAGAGAATTACAAACGTTTTTTTTTCGTACTTTTTTTCGTACCCATAGAGTACTTAACGGTGTCATTTTTGATTCCTTGTACAAGACCATTCTGGCCTCCGTTTTGCTTGCCGTTTGTGCCGGCGTGCCTTATTTATCGTTCTGGTCGATATCACATCAGTACTTCAAAGAGAATTACAAACGTTTTTTTTCGTACTCTTTTTTGTACCCATAGAGTACTTAACGGTGTGATTTTTGATTCCTTGTACAAGGCCATTCTAGCCTCCGTTTTGCTTGCCGTTTGTGCCGGCGTGCCTTATTTATCGTTCTGGTCGATATCACATCAGTACTTCAAAGAGAATTACAAACTTTTTTTTTCGTACTCATTTTTGTACCCATAGAGTACTTAACGGTGTGATTTTTGATTCCTTGTACAAGGCCATTATGGCCTCCGTTTTGCTTGCCGTTTGCGCCGGCGTGCCTTATTTATCGTTCTGGTCGATATCACATCGCATACTTCAAAGAGAATTACAAACGTTTTTTTTCGTACTTATTTTTGTACCCATAGAGTACTTATCGGTGTGATTTTTGATTCCTTTACAAGGCCATTCGCCTCCGTTTTGCTTGCCGTTTGCGCCGGCGTGCCTTATTTATCGTTCGGTCGATATCACATCGTACTTCAAAGAGAATTACAAACTTTTTTTTTCGTACTTTTTTTGTACCCATAGAGTACTTAACGGTGTGAATTTTGATTCCTTGTACAAGGCCATTTCGGCCTCCGTTTTGCTTGCCGTTTGCGCCGGCGTGCCTTATTTATCGTTCGGTCGATATCACATCGGTACTTCAAAGAGAATTACAAACGTTTTTTTTTCGTACTTTTTTTGTACCCATAGAGTACTTAACGGTGTGATTTTTGATTCCTTGTACAAGGCCATTCGGCCTCCGTTTTGCTTGCCGTTTGCGCCGGCGTGCCTTATTTATCGTTCGGTCGATATCACATCGTACTTCAAAGAGAATTACAAACTTTTTTTTTTCGTACTTTTTTTGTACCCATAGAGTACTTAACGGTGTGATTTTTGATTCCTTGTACAAGGCCATTCGGCCTCCGTTTTGCTTGCCGTTTGCGCCGGCGTGCCTTATTTATCGTTCGGTCGATATCACATCGTACTTCAAAGAGAATACAAACGTTTTTTTTCGTACTTTTTTTCGTACCCATAGAGTACTTAACGGTGTGATTTTTGATTCCTTGTACAAGGCCATTTCGGCCTCCGTTTTGCTTGCCGTTTGCGCCGGCGTGCCTTATTTATCGTTCGGTCGATATCACATCGATACTTCAAAGAGAATTACAAACGTTTTTTTTTCGTACTTTTTTTGTACCCATAGAGTACTTAACGTGTGATTTTTGATTCCTTGTACAAGGCCATTTCGGCCTCCGTTTTGCTTGCCGTTTGCGCCGGCGTGCCTTATTTATCGTTCGGTCGATATCACATCGTACTTCAAAGAGAATTACAAACGTTTTTTTTCGTACTTTTTTTGTACCCATAGAGTACTTAACGGTGTGATTTTTGATTCCTTGTACAAGGCCATTCGGCCTCCGTTTTGCTTGCCGTTTGCGCCGGCGTGCCTTATTTATCGTTCGGTCGATATCACATCGTACTTCAAAGAGAATTACAAACGTTTTTTTCGTACTTTTTTTGTACCCATAGAGTACTTAACGGTGTGATTTTTGATTCCTTGTACAAGGCCATTCGGCCTCCGTTTTGCTTGCCGTTTGCGCCGGCGTGCCTTATTTATCGTTTCGGTCGATATCACATCGTACTTCAAAGAGAATTACAAACGTTTTTTTTTCGTACTTTTTTTGTACCCATAGAGTACTTAACGGTGTGATTTTTGATTCCTTGTACAAGGCCATTCGGCCTCCGTTTTGCTTGCCGTTTGCGCCGGCGTGCCTTATTTATCGTTCGGTCGATATCACATCGTACTTCAAAGAGAATTACAAACGTTTTTTTTTTTCGTACTTTTTTTGTACCCATAGAGTACTTAACGGTGTGATTTTTGATTCCTTGTACAAGGCCATTCGGCCTCCGTTTTGCTTGCCGTTTGCGCCGGCGTGCCTTATTTATCGTTCGGTCGATATCACATCGTACTTCAAAGAGAATTACAAACTTTTTTTTTTCGTACTTTTTTTGTACCCATAGAGTACTTAACGGTGTGATTTTTGATTCCTTGTACAAGGCCATTCTCGGCCTCCGTTTTGCTTGCCGTTTGCGCCGGCGTGCCTTATTTATCGTTCGGTCGATATCACATCGTACTTCAAAGAGAATTACAAACTTTTTTTTTTTCGTACTTTTTTTTGTACCCATAGAGTACTTAACGGTGTGATTTTTGATTCCTTGTACAAGGCCATTCGGCCTCCGTTTTGCTTGCCGTTTGCGCCGGCGTGCCTTATTTATCGTTCGGTCGATATCACATCGGTACTTCAAAGAGAATTACAAACGTTTTTTTTTCGTACTTTTTTTGTACCCATAGAGTACTTAACGTGTGATTTTTGATTCCTTGTACAAGGCCATTCGGCCTCCGTTTTGCTTGCCGTTTGCGCCGGCGTGCCTTATTTATCGTTCGGTCGATATCACATCGTACTTCAAAGAGAATTACAAACGTTTTTTTTTTTTTTCGTACTTTTTTTGTACCCATAGAGTACTTAACGGTGTGATTTTTGATTCCTTGTACAAGGCCATTCGGCCTCCGTTTTGCTTGCCGTTTGCGCCGGCGTGCCTTATTTATCGTTCGGTCGATATCACATCGTACTTCAAAGAGAATTACAAACGTTTTTTTTCGTACTTTTTTTCGTACCCATAGAGTACTTAACGGTGTGATTTTTGATTCCTTGTACAAGGCCATTTCGGCCTCCGTTTTGCTTGCCGTTTGCGCCGGCGTGCCTTATTTATCGTTCGGTCGATATCACATCGTACTTCAAAGAGAATTACAAACGTTTTTTTTTCGTACTTTTTTTCGTACCCATAGAGTACTTAACGGTGTGATTTTTGATTCCTTGTACAAGGCCATTCGGCCTCCGTTTTGCTTGCCGTTTGCGCCGGCGTGCCTTATTTATCGTTCGGTCGATATCACATCGTACTTCAAAGAGAATTACAAACGTTTTTTTTCGTACTTTTTTTGTACCCAGAGTACTTAACGGTGTGATTTTTGATTCCTTGTACAAGGCCATTCGGCCTCCGTTTTGCTTGCCGTTTGCGCCGGCGTGCCTTATTTATCGTTCGGTCGATATCACATCGTACTTCAAAGAGAATTACAAACGTTTTTTTTCGTACTTTTTTTCGTACCCATAGAGTACTTAACGTGTGATTTTTGATTCCTTGTACAAGGCCATTTCGGCCTCCGTTTTGCTTGCCGTTTGCGCCGGCGTGCCTTATTTATCGTTCGGTCGATATCACATCGTACTTCAAAGAGAATTACAAACGTTTTTTTTCGTACTTTTTTTTGTACCCATAGAGTACTTAACGGTGTGATTTTTGATTCCTTGTACAAGGCCATTTCGGCCTCCGTTTTGCTTGCCGTTTGCGCCGGCGTGCCTTATTTATCGTTCGGTCGATATCACATCGTACTTCAAAGAGAATTACAAACGTTTTTTTTCGTACTTTTTTTCGTACCCATAGAGTACTTAACGGTGTGATTTTTGATTCCTTGTACAAGGCCATTCGGCCTCCGTTTTGCTTGCCGTTTGCGCCGGCGTGCCTTATTTATCGTTCGGTCGATATCACATCGTACTTCAAAGAGAATTACAAACGTTTTTTTTCGTACTTTTTTTGTACCCATAGAGTACTTAACGGTGTGATTTTTGATTCCTTGTACAAGGCCATTATGGCCTCCGTTTTGCTTGCCGTTTGCGCCGGCGTGCCTTATTTATCGTTCGGTCGATATCACATCGTACTTCAAAGAGAATTACAAACGTTTTTTTTTCGTACTTTTTTTCGTACCCATAGAGTACTTAACGGTGTGATTTTTGATTCCTTGTACAAGGCCATTCGGCCTCCGTTTTGCTTGCCGTTTGCGCCGGCGTGCCTTATTTATCGTTCGGTCGATATCACATCGTACTTCAAAGAGAATTACAAACGTTTTTTTTTTCGTACTTTTTTTGTACCCATAGAGTACTACTTAACGGTGTGAATTTTGATTCCTTGTACAAGGCCATTCTAGCCTCCGTTTTGCTTGCCGTTTGTGCCGGCGTGCCTTATTTATCGTTCTGGTCGATATCACATCGTACTTCAAAGAGAATTACAAACGTTTTTTTTCGTACTTTTTTGTACCCATAGAGTACTTAACGGTGTGATTTTTGATTCCTTGTACAAGGCCATTCGGCCTCCGTTTTGCTTGCCGTTTGCGCCGGCGTGCCTTATTTATCGTTCGGTCGATATCACATCGCACTTCAAAGAGAATTACAAACGTTTTTTTCGTACTTATTTTTGTACCCATAGAGTACTTATCGTGTGATTTTTGATTCCTTGTACAAGGCCATTCGGCCTCCGTTTTGCTTGCCGTTTGCGCCGGCGTGCCTTATTTATCGTTTCGGTCGATATCACATCGTACTTCAAAGAGAATTACAAAGTTTTTTTTTTTTCGTACTTTTTTTGTACCCATAGAGTACTTAACGGTGTGAATTTTGATTCCTTGTACAAAGGCCATTCGGCCTCCGTTTTGCTTGCCGTTTGCGCCGGCGTGCCTTATTTATCGTTCGGTCGATATCACATCGTACTTCAAAGAGAATTACAAACGTTTTTTTTTTCGTACTTTTTTTTGTACCCATAGAGTACTTAACGGTGTGATTTTTGATTCCTTGTACAAGGCCATTCGGCCTCCGTTTTGCTTGCCGTTTGCGCCGGCGTGCCTTATTTATCGTTCGGTCGATATCACATCGTACTTCAAAGAGAATTACAAACGTTTTTTTTCGTACTTTTTTTGTACCCATAGAGTACTTAACGGTGTGATTTTTGATTCCTTGTACAAGGCCATTCGGCCTCCGTTTTGCTTGCCGTTTGCGCCGGCGTGCCTTATTTATCGTTCGGTCGATATCACATCGGTACTTCAAAGAGAATTACAAACGTTTTTTTTCGTACTTTTTTTCGTACCCATAGAGTACTTAAGCGTGTGATTTTTGATTCCTTGTACAAGGGCATTCGGCCTCCGTTTTGCTTGCCGTTTGCGCCGGCGTGCCTTATTTATCGTTCGGTCGATATCACATCGTACTTCAAAGAGAATTACAAACGTTTTTTTCGTACTTTTTTTCGTACCCATAGAGTACTTAACTCGTGTGATTTTTGATTCCTTGTACAAGGCCATTTCGGCCTCCGTTTTGCTTGCCGTTTGCGCCGGCGTGCCTTATTTATCGTTCGGTCGATATCACATCGGTACTTCAAAGAGAATTACAAACGTTTTTTTTTTTTTCGTACCCATAGAGTACTTGATGTAAACCGATTCTCGTAGGATCGTTGATTAAAGCATGTAAACAAACGATTCAAACGATTCAAGCAATGAAAAGTATATTTTTATGGCTTTTTGAATATATATAACGAAAATAACAAAAGGATATGTAAATACTCCATCTCGAATATTTACTACGGTGATCCCATCTCGGGAACACCAACCAATTACCCCATCTCGGGATAATCGAAAGAAGTCCAATCTCTCGAAAACTTCTGAAAGAAACCCAATCTCTCGAAAGTTTCTTATGATGAAAATTCAATCTCGAATTTCAACCAAAATAGTTTTTTGATTCAATAATAAGCTACCTATTCAAATACAAGGAAATGCCTTATATAGGCTACGGACTCCAAGTCCAATTGCCATTTTAGCAATGTGGGACAAAATAACAATAATTAAAAATAATAATAAATATAAAAGACAATTAACCAATGTGGGATAATAAAAGACTAATTAAAAGACTCAATCTTCAATCTTGAATTGGTATGAATTTGGGCCGCATCATTCCCTCCCTCTTCAAAAGGATTCGTCCTCGAATCAACCCGGATCGAACACGAATATCTTGCTTCCATACGTCCACTCAACCACGAGAGAAACTCGAATCACAACATCGCAAAAACATGGAATGGCGCGAGTGGAGAAATCGGCGACAACAAAATCCAAAGGGCGGCAATGTTGTAAATATGGATCCACATATACATGTGGCGCGTTTAACGCCTTCAAATCAAGCAACTAAAATTGCCGAGTGCACCTTTGAACCATCGGATTGCACCGGTTCGGTCCCCGGTTGGACCACAATCGATTCGGCAAGTAAGTCCACGGGCATAGTGATTGGGTCAACACCAACATCCACCTTGACGTCGGCAATCTCGTCGAATGGTCGGGTACCGGGAAAGGAGAATCAGTAGTAGCAACTGGAACAATATCATTAGTAAGTGCACTAGGAACCTCAATGAACTCTTCCGTGGCTGAATCAACAATAAGAACGTCTTCCTCCTCGTGTACCACAGCCGTAGGGGGGTTGGGAATAACTTGTTTATTCGATTGAGCACGTGAAGGAGAGAATTTGGGCGGTTTGCCAGCCATAGCTTCTTCACGTGTTACACAATCCGTGATAAAGAAAAGGTCATCGTCCGCCTTCCACTGTGCGTCTAATTTCCTCCAACGTTCTGCACGTTTTAATTTCCGTTGTTCTGCCTCTAATTTCCGTTGTTCTGCCTCTCGTGCGGACTGTTCTAGTTGTTCGGCACGTTCGAACTTCCGTTTCTCGCCTCTCGTTTGGACTGAGCAATATATCCCTTCAAGAGTTGTTCAATACGTGACAATCCTGTTGCAAAATTATCATGCCAATGTCGTTGTGCCTGTATGCGTCTTTGCTCTGCGAAGTAGTCATTTTGTTCCTTGACAAATTCAGCGTCGGCCTTCTTGATAGCAGCCGGATAATCCAGTTCGGGATCATATTCCATATAGCACTCATAACCATTGTAACGTAACATACCACCTCGACCCAACTTCATCTCAATACTTAGGGTTCCTCTCGAAATTAGGGTTTTGAACGCGGCTGCTACTAGGGTTCTTGTGAATGAAGAATTACGACTTCAAGAACAGAAAATTGAAACGCAGCAGCAAAATTCTTCAAGAAAACGCAGCAGTAAATTTCCCAACAAAAATTTTCGTCCCAGCAATAATTTAGGGTTCTTGTCACGACCAAAGGGTATGGAATTCGGAAAAACACAAAGAACAAAAATTGTAGAGAACGAAATTTTGGTTAAGACTGTTAAGTTTCAGAATTTTTGGACAGGTATAACCCACTCAAATCGAATTCGTAAACAGGTCACTCTCGGGTTACGGGTTTTGACAGAAACAGTCAACTAGGTGACGGCGACTATTGTGCAAAACCGGTCGGGACTCTGAAAAAACTCAAAGAATCAAAGTTGTAGAACAATGAATTTCCTATGTGCTCACAAAATTTCATTCAATTCCGACCACCACAACTCCTTAAAAACAAAGTCGACTACAAGCTGTTCCAGAAAATCGAGCAGAATATTCCGATCCAAATTTGATCAAGATAAAATCCGAATTTGCTAAAGTGCCAAAGAGACAAAAGATAGCCAATACAATGTTCTATCTACTGGTAAATTTTGAGGATTTTTAGACTTGTTTTGAATAGGGAACGATTGGAAACAAAGTCGGACAGTCAGATTTCAAGAGCAGAAAAATTAGGGTTTCGACCAAGAATAATATGTCACGCTTGATTTACCTCAATACGTAGGGTTCCTTGATGTAATATGCAGCAATTCAGCGATTGTAATATGTAGCAGCAATTAGGGTTCAAACGGCGGATGCAGTTAGGGTTCAAGAACGCCGACTTCAACTTAAGAAAACGCGGCAGATTTTTTCGTCAAAACGCAGCAGCGTTGTTGTTGCTTTAATCGCCTGATCTCTGATACCACTTGATGTAAACCGAATCTCGTAGGATCGTTGATTAAAGCACAACAAACGATTCAGCAATGAAAAGTATATTTTTATGGCTTTTTGAATATATATAACGAAAATAACAAAAGGATATGTAAATACTCCATCTCAGAATATTTACTACGGTGATCCCATCTCAGGAACACCAACCAATTACCCCGTCTCAGGATAATCGAAAGAAGTCCAATCTCGAAAACTTCTTGAAAGAAACCCAATCTACGAAAGTTTCTTATGATGAAAATTCAATCTCTCGAATTTCAACCAAAATAGTTTTTTGATTCAATAATAAGCTACCTATTCAAATACAAGGAAATGCCTTATATAGGCTACGGACTCCAAGTCCAATTGCCATTTTAGCAATGTGGGACAAAATAACAATAATTAAAAATAATAATAAATATAAAAGACAATTAACCAATGTGGGATAATAAAAGACTAATTAAAAGACTAAATAAAAGATCTTCCTCTTGAATTGGGTATTCATCATGTTTGTAATTCTTTGGGCCGATGTGATATCGACCGAACGATAAATAAGGCACGCCGGCGCAAACGGCAAGCAAAACGGAGGCGGAATGGCCTTGTACAAGGAATCAAAAATCACACGAGTTAAGTAGTCTATGGGTACGAAAAAAAAGTACGAAAAAAACGTTTGTAATTCTCTTTGAAGTGCGATGTGATATCGACCGAACGATAAATAAGGCACGCCGGCGCAAACGGCAAGCAAAACGGAGGCCGAATGGCCTTGTACAAGGAATCAAAAATCACACGAGTTAAGTACTCTATGGGTACGAAAAAAAGTACGAAAAAAAACGTTTGTAATTCTCTTTGAAGTACGATGTGATATCGACCGAACGATAAATAAGGCACGCCGGCGCAAACGGCAAGCAAAACGGAGGCCGAATGGCCTTGTACAAGGAATCAAAAATCACACGGTTAAGTACTCTATGGGTACGAAAAAAAAGTACGAAAAAAAACGTTTGTAATTCTCTTTGAAATCGATGTGATATCGACCGAACGATAAATAAGGCACGCCGGCGCAAACGGCAAGCAAAACGGAGGCCGAGAATGGCCTTGTACAAGGAATCAAAAATCACACGTTAAGTACTCTATGGGTACGAAAAAAAGTACGAAAAAAAACGTTTGTAATTCTCTTTGAAGTATGCGATGTGATATCGACCGAACGATAAATAAGGCACGCCGGCGCAAACGGCAAGCAAAACGGAGGCCGAGAATGGCCTTGTACAAGGAATCAAAATCACACGAGTTAAGTACTCTATGGGTACGAAAAAAAGTATGAAAAAAAACGTTTGTAATTCTCTTTGAAGTGCGATGTGATATCGACCGAACGATAAATAAGGCACGCCGGCGCAAACGGCAAGCAAAACGGAGGCCGAATGGCCTTGTACAAGGAATCAAAAATCACACGTTAAGTACTCTATGGGTACGAAAAAAAGTACGAAAAAAAACGTTTGTAATTCTCTTTGAAATGCGATGTGATATCGACCGAACGATAAATAAGGCACGCCGGCGCAAACGGCAAGCAAAACGGAGGCGAGAATGGCCTTGTACAAGGAATCAAAAATCACATAGTTAAGTACTCTATGGGTACGAAAAAAAGTACGAAAAAAACGTTTGTAATTCTCTTTGAAGTACTGATGTGATATCGACCAGAACGATAAATAAGGCACGCCGGCGCAAACGGCAAGCAAAACGGAGGCCGAATGGCCTTGTACAAGGAATCAAAAATCACACAGTTAAGTACTCTATGGGTACGAAAAAAAAGTACGAAAAAAACGTTTGTAATTCTCTTTGAAGTACTGATGTGATATCGACCAGAACGATAAATAAGGCACGCCGGCGCAAACGGCAAGCAAAACGGAGGCTAGAATGGCCTTGTACAAGGAATCAAAAATCACACAGTTAAGTACTCTATGGGTACGAAAAAAAGTACGAAAAAAAACGTTTGTAATTCTCTTTGAAGTATTGATGTGATATCGACCAGAACGATAAATAAGGCACGCCGGCGCAAACGGCAAGCAAAACGAGAGGCAGAATGGCCTTGTACAAGGAATCAAAAATCACACGTTAAGTACTCTATGGGTACGAAAAAAAGTACGAAAAAAAACGTTTGTAATTCTCTTTGAAGTGCGATGTGATATCGACCGAACGATAAATAAGGCACGCCGGCGCAAACGGCAAGCAAAACGGAGGCCTTAATGGCCTTGTACAAGGAATCAAAAATCACAGTTAAGTACTCTATGGGTACGAAAAAAAGTACGAAAAAAAACGTTTGTAATTCTCTTTGAAGTGCGATGTGATATCGACCGAACGATAAATAAGGCACGCCGGCGCAAACGGCAAGCAAAACGGAGGCCGAATGGCCTTGTACAAGGAATCAAAAATCACACGAGTTAAGTACTCTATGGGTACGAAAAAAAGTACGAAAAAAAACGTTTGTAATTCTCTTTGAAGTGCGATGTGATATCGACCGAACGATAAATAAGGCACGCCGGCGCAAACGGCAAGCAAAACGGAGGCCGAATGGCCTTGTACAAGGAATCAAAAATCACACGGTTAAGTACTCTATGGGTACGAAAAAAAGTACGAAAAAAACGTTTGTAATTCTCTTTGAAGTACGATGTGATATCGACCGAACGATAAATAAGGCACGCCGGCGCAAACGGCAAGCAAAACGGAGGCCGAATGGCCTTGTACAAGGAATCAAAAATCACACGGTTAAGTACTCTATGGGTACGAAAAAAAAAGTATGAAAAAAAACGTTTGTAATTCTCTTTGAAGTGCGATGTGATATCGACCGAACGATAAATAAGGCACGCCGGCGCAAACGGCAAGCAAAACGGAGGCCAGAATGGCCTTGTACAAGGAATCAAAAATCACACAGTTAAGTACTCTATGGGTACGAAAAAAAGTACGAAAAAAAAAAACGTTTGTAATTCTCTTTGAAGTGCTGATGTGATACCGACCGAACGATAAATAAGGCACGCCGGCGCAAACGGCAAGCAAAACGGAGGCCGAGAATGGCCTTGTACAAGGAATCAAAAATCACACAGTTAAGTACTCTATGGGTACGAAAAAAAGTACGAAAAAAACGTTTGTAATTCTCTTTGAAGTACGATGTGATATCGACCGAACGATAAATAAGGCACGCCGGCGCAAACGGCAAGCAAAACGGAGGCCGAATGGCCTTGTACAAGGAATCAAAATCACACGTTAAGTACTCTATGGGTACGAAAAAAAAAGTACGAAAAAAAACGTTTGTAATTCTCTTTGAATACGATGTGATATCGACCGAACGATAAATAAGGCACGCCGGCGCAAACGGCAAGCAAAACGGAGGCCGAATGGCCTTGTACAAGGAATCAAAAATCACACAGTTAAGTACTCTATGGGTACGAAAAAAAGTACGAAAAAAAACGTTTGTAATTCTCTTTGAAGTATGCGATGTGATATCGACCGAACGATAAATAAGGCACGCCGGCGCAAACGGCAAGCAAAACGGAGGCCGAATGGCCTTGTACAAGGAATCAAAAATCACACGTTAAGTACTCTATGGGTACGAAAAAAAGTACGAAAAAAACGTTTGTAATTCTCTTTGAAATCGATGTGATATCGACCGAACGATAAATAAGGCACGCCGGCGCAAACGGCAAGCAAAACGGAGGCGAGAATGGCCTTGTACAAGGAATCAAAAATCACACGTTAAGTACTCTATGGGTACGAAAAAAAGTACGAAAAAAAACGTTTGTAATTCTCTTTGAAGTGCGATGTGATATCGACCGAACGATAAATAAGGCACGCCGGCGCAAACGGCAAGCAAAACGGAGGCCGAATGGCCTTGTACAAGGAATCAAAAATCACACGTTAAGTACTCTATGGGTACGAAAAAAAGTACGAAAAAAACGTTTGTAATTCTCTTTGAAGTGCGATGTGATATCGACCGAACGATAAATAAGGCACGCCGGCGCAAACGGCAAGCAAAACGGAGGCCGAATGGCCTTGTACAAGGAATCAAAAATCACACAAGTTAAGTACTCTATGGGTACGAAAAAAAGTACGAAAAAAAACGTTTGTAATTCTCTTTGAAATGCGATGTGATATCGACCGAACGATAAATAAGGCACGCCGGCGCAAACGGCAAGCAAAACGGAGGCCGATAATGGCCTTGTACAAGGAATCAAAAATCACACGTTAAGTACTCTATGGGTACGAAAAAAAGTACGAAAAAAAACGTTTGTAATTCTCTTTGAAGTACCGATGTGATATCGACCGAACGATAAATAAGGCACGCCGGCGCAAACGGCAAGCAAAACGGAGGCCGAATGGCCTTGTACAAGGAATCAAAAATCACACAGTTAAGTACTCTATGGGTACGAAAAAAAGTACGAAAAAAAACGTTTGTAATTCTCTTTGAAGTGCTGATGTGATATCGACCAGAACGATAAATAAGGCACGCCGGCGCAAACGGCAAGCAAAACGGAGGCCAGAATGGCCTTGTACAAGGAATCAAAAATCACACAGTTAAGTACTCTATGGGTACGAAAAAAAAGTACGAAAAAAAACGTTTGTAATTCTCTTTGAAGTGCTGATGTGATATCGACCAGAACGATAAATAAGGCACGCCGGCGCAAACGGCAAGCAAAACGGAGGCCGAATGGCCTTGTACAAGGAATCAAAATCACACGGTTAAGTAGTCTATGGGTACGAAAAAAAGTACGAAAAAAAACGTTTGTAATTCTCTTTGAAGTACGATGTGATATCGACCGAACGATAAATAAGGCACGCCGGCGCAAACGGCAAGCAAAACGGAGGCCGAATGGCCTTGTACAAGGAATCAAAAATCACACGTTAAGTACTCTATGGGTACGAAAAAAAGTACGAAAAAAAAAACGTTTGTAATTCTCTTTGAAGTGCGATGTGATATCGACCGAACGATAAATAAGGCACGCCGGTGCAAACGGAAAGAAAAACGGAGGCCAGAATGGCCTTGTACAAGGAATAAAAAATCACATTGTTAAGTACTCTATGGGTACGGAAAAAAGTACGAAAAAAACGTTTGTAATTCTCTTTGAAGTGCGATGTGATATCGACCGAACGATAAATAAGGCACGCCGGCGCAAACGGCAAGCAAAACGGAGGCCGAATGGCCTTGTACAAGGAATCAAAAATCACACGGTTAAGTACTCTATGGGTACGAAAAAAAGTACGAAAAAAAACGTTTGTAATTCTCTTTGAAGTATCGATGTGATATCGACCGAACGATAAATAAGGCACGCCGGCGCAAACGGCAAGCAAAACGGAGGCCGAATGGCCTTGTACAAGGAATCAAAAATCACACAGTTAAGTACTCTATGGGTACGAAAAAAAGTACGAAAAAAAACGTTTGTAATTCTCTTTGAAGTACTGATGTACGAAAAAAAACGTTTGTAATTCTCTTTGAAGTACTGATGTGATATCGACCAGAACGATAAATAAGGCACGCCGGCGCAAACGGCAAGCAAAACGGAGGCAGAATGGCCTTGTACAAGGAATCAAAAATCACACGTTAAGTACTCTATGGGTACGAAAAAAAGTACGAAAAAAAACGTTTGTAATTCTCTTTGAAATGCGATGTGATATCGACCGAACGATAAATAAGGCACGCCGGCGCAAACGGCAAGCAAAACGGAGGCGAGAATGGCCTTGTACAAGGAATCAAAAATCACACGAGTTAAGTACTCTATGGGTACGAAAAAAAGTACGAAAAAAACGTTTGTAATTCTCTTTGAATCTTACGATGTGATATCGACCGAACGATAAATAAGGCACGCCGGCGCAAACGGCAAGCAAAACGGAGGCCGAGAATGGCCTTGTACAAGGAATCAAAAATCACACGGTTAAGTACTCTATGGGTACGAAAAAAGTACGAAAAAAAACGTTTGTAATTCTCTTTGAAGTACGATGTGATATCGACCGAACGATAAATAAGGCACGCCGGCGCAAACGGCAAGCAAAACGGAGGCGAATGGCCTTGTACAAGGAATCAAAAATCACACGTTAAGTACTCTATGGGTACGAAAAAAAGTACGAAAAAAACGTTTGTAATTCTCTTTGAAATACGATGTGATATCGACCGAACGATAAATAAGGCACGCCGGCGCAAACGGCAAGCAAAACGGAGGCCGAATGGCCTTGTACAAGGAATCAAAAATCACACGGTTAAGTACTCTATGGGTACGAAAAAAAGTACGAAAAAAAAACGTTTGTAATTCTCTTTGAAGTGCGATGTGATATCGACCGAACGATAAATAAGGCACGCCGGCGCAAACGGCAAGCAAAACGGAGGCCGAATGGCCTTGTACAAGGAATCAAAAATCACACGGTTAAGTACTCTATGGGTACGAAAAAAGTACGAAAAAAACGTTTGTAATTCTCTTTGAAATGCGATGTGATATCGACCGAACGATAAATAAGGCACGCCGGCGCAAACGGCAAGCAAAACGGAGGCCGAATGGCCTTGTACAAGGAATCAAAAATCACACGGTTAAGTACTCTATGGGTACGAAAAAAAAGTACGAAAAAAAACGTTTGTAATTCTCTTTGAAGTGCGATGTGATATCGACCGAACGATAAATAAGGCACGCCGGCGCAAACGGCAAGCAAAACGGAGGCCGAATGGCCTTGTACAAGGAATCAAAAATCACACGGTTAAGTACTCTATGGGTACGAAAAAAAGTACGAAAAAAACGTTTGTAATTCTCTTTGAAGTGCGATGTGATATCGACGAACGATAAATAAGGCACGCCGGCGCAAACGGCAAGCAAAACGGAGGCGAATGGCCTTGTACAAGGAATCAAAAATCACACGAGTTAAGTACTCTATGGGTACGAAAAAAAGTACGAAAAAAACGTTTGTAATTCTCTTTGAAATGCGATGTGATATCGACCGAACGATAAATAAGGCACGCCGGCGCAAACGGCAAGCAAAACGGAGGCCGAATGGCCTTGTACAAGGAATCAAAAATCACACGTTAAGTACTCTATGGGTACGAAAAAAAGTACGAAAAAAAACGTTTGTAATTCTCATTGAAGTACTGATGTGGTATCGACCGAACGATAAATAAGGCACGCCGGCGCAAACGGCAAGCAAAACGGAGGCCGGAATGGCCTTGTACAAGGAATCAAAAAATCACACAGTTAAGTACTCTATGGGTACGAAAAAAAGTACGAAAAAAAACGTTTGTAATTCTCTTTGAAATACGATGTGATATCGACCGAACGATAAATAAGGCACGCCGGCGCAAACGGCAAGCAAAACGGAGGCGAGAATGGCCTTGTACAAGAATCAAAAATCACACGGTTAAGTACTCTATGGGTACGAAAAAAGTACGAAAAAAACGTTTGTAATTCTCTTTGAAGTACGATGTGATATCGACCAGAACGATAAATAAGGCACGCCGGCGCAAACGGCAAGCAAAACGGAGGCCAGAATGGCCTTGTACAAGGAATCAAAAATCACACAGTTAAGTACTCTATGGGTACGAAAAAAAAGTACGAAAAAAAACGTTTGTAATTCTCTTTGAAGTACTGATGTGATATCGACCAGAACGATAAATAAGGCACGCCGGCGCAAACGGCAAGCAAAACGGAGGCCAGAATGGCCTTGTACAAGGAATCAAAAATCACACAGTTAAGTACTCTATGGGTACGAAAAAAGTACGAAAAAAAACGTTTGTAATTCTCTTTGAAGTACTGATGTGATATCGACCAGAACGATAAATAAGGCACGCCGGCGCAAACGGCAAGCAAAACGGAGGCCAGAATGGCCTTGTACAAGGAATCAAAAATCACACAGTTAAGTACTCTGCTATGGGTACGAAAAAAAGTACGAAAAAACGTTTGTAATTCTCTTTGAAATGCTTGATGTGATATCGACGAGAACGATAAATAAGGCACGCCGGCGCAAACGGCAAGCAAAACGGAGGCCCGAATGGCCTTGTACAAGAATCAAAAATCACACGATTAAGTACTCTATGGGTACGAAAAAAAAGTACGAAAAAAAACGTTTGTAATTCTCTTTGAAATGCGATGTGATATCGACCGAACGATAAATAAGGCACGCCGGCGCAAACGGCAAGCAAAACGGAGGCCGAATGGCCTTGTACAAGGAATCAAAAATCACACGTTAAGTACTCTATGGGTACGAAAAAAAGTACGAAAAAAAACGTTTGTAATTCTCTTTGAAGTCTGCGATGTGATATCGACCGAACGATAAATAAGGCACGCCGGCGCAAACGGCAAGCAAAACGGAGGCGAGAATGGCCTTGTACAAGGAATCAAAAATCACACGAGTTAAGTACTCTATGGGTACGAAAAAAAAGTACGAAAAAAAACGTTTGTAATTCTCTTTGAAGTCTTGATGTGATATCGACCGAACGATAAATAAGGCACGCCGGCGCAAAGCGGCAAGCAAAACGGAGGCGAGAATGGCCTTGTACAAGGAATCAAAAATCACACGCAGTTAAGTACTCTATGGGTACGAAAAAAAGTACGAAAAAAAAAACGTTTGTAATTCTCTTTGAAGTGCGATGTGATATCGACCAGAACGATAAATAAGGCACGCCGGCGCAAACGGCAAGCAAAGCGGAGGCGAGAATGGCCTTGTACAAGGAATCAAAAATCACACAGTTAAGTACTCTATGGGTACGAAAAAAAGTACGAAAAAAACGTTTGTAATTCTCTTTGAAGTACCGATGTGATATCGACCCGAACGATAAATAAGGCACGCCGGCGCAAACGGCAAGCAAAACGGAGGCCAGAATGGCCTTGTACAAGGAATCAAAAATCACACGGTTAAGTACTCATGGGTACGAAAAAAAGTACGAAAAAAACGTTTGTAATTCTCTTTGAAATATCGATGTGATATCGACCGAACGATAAATAAGGCACGCCGGCGCAAACGGCAAGCAAAACGGAGGCCGAATGGCCTTGTACAAGGAATCAAAAATCACACGATTAAGTACTCTATGGGTACGAAAAAAAGTACGAAAAAAAACGTTTGTAATTCTCTTTGAAGTGCGATGTGATATCGACCGAACGATAAATAAGGCACGCCGGCGCAAACGGCAAGCAAAACGGAGGCAGGGAATGGCCTTGTACAAGAATCAAAAATCACACGGTTAAGTACTCTATGGGTACGAAAAAAGTACGAAAAAACGTTTGTAATTCTCTTTGAAATGCGGCGATGTGATATCGACCAGGAACGATAAATAAGGCACGCCGGCGCAAACGGCAAGCAAAACGGAGGCCGAATCTGCCTTGTACAAGGAATCAAAAATCACACGGTTAAGTACTCTATGGGTACGATCAAAAAAAGTACGAAAAAAAACGTTTGTAATTCTCTTTGAAGTACGATGTGATATCGACCGAACGATAAATAAGGCACGCCGGCGCAAACGGCAAGCAAAACGGAGGCGGAGAATGGCCTTGTACAAGAAATCAAAAATCACACGTTAAGTACTCTATAGGTACGAAAAAAAGTACGAAAAAAACGTTTGTAATTCTCTTTGAAGTACCGATGTGATATCGCACGAACGATAAATAAGACGCACGCCGCGCAAACGGCAAGCAAAACGGAGGCTGGAATGGCCTTGTACAAGTGAATCAAAAATCACACGGAGCTAAAGTACCTGTACTCTATGGGTACGAAAAAAGTACTGAAAAAAACGTTTGTAATTCTCTTTGAAATACCGATGTGATATCGACGAACGATAAATAAGGCACGCCGGCGCAAACGGCAAGCAAAACGGAGGCTAGAATGGCCTTGTACAAGGAATCAAAATCACTGCTTAAGTACTTCTACGGGTACGAAAAAAAGTACGAAAAAAAAACGTTTGTAATTCTCTTTGAAATCTTGATGTGATATCGACCGAACGATAAATAAGGCACGCCGGCGCAAACGAAAAGCATAGCAAAACGGAGGCAGAATGGCCTTGTACAAGGAATCAAAATCACACAGCTTAAGTACTCTATGGGTACGAAAAAAGTACGAAAAAACGTTTGTAATTCTCTTTGAAATGCGATGTGATATCGACCCGAACGATAAATAAGGCACGCCGGCGCAAACGGCAAGCAAAACGGAGGCCGAATGGCCTTGTACAAGGAATCAAAAATCACACAAGATTAAGTACTCTGTATGGGTACGAAAAAAAAAGTATGAAAAAAAAACGTTTGTAATTCTCTTTTGAAATGCGTGTGATATCGACCGGAACGATAAATAAGGCACGCCGTATGGCAGCAAACGGAAAGCAAAACGGAGGCCAGAATGGCCTTGTACAAGGAATCAAAATCACACAGTTAAGTACTCTATGGGTACGAAAAAAAGTACGAAAAAAAAACGTTTGTAATTCTCTTTGAAATACTGATGTGATATCGACCGAACGATAAATAAGGCACGCCGGCGCAAACGGCAAGCAAAACGGAGGCCGAGAATGGCCTTGTACAAGAATCAAAAATCACACGATTAAAGTACTCTATGCAGTACGAAAAGTACGAAAAAAATGTTTGTAATTCTCTTTGAAGTACCGATGTGATATCGACCGAACGATAAATAAGGCACGCCGGCGCAAACGGCAAGCAAAACGGAGGCGAGAATGGCCTTGTACAAGAATCAAAAATCACGTTGCGTTAAGTACTACATGGGTACGAGAAAAAAGTACGAAAAAAAACGTTTGTAATTCTCTTTGAAGTACCTTGATGTGATATCGACGAACGATAAATAAGGCACGCCGGCGCAAGCGGCAGCAAAACGGAGGCGAATGGCCTTTGTACAAGTGAATCAAAATCACACGTTAAGCAAGTCTTATGGGTACGTAAAAAGTACCGAAAAAAAACGTTTGTAATTCTCTTTGAAGTACGATGTGATATCGACCGAACGATAAATAAGGCACGCCGGCGCAAACGCGGCAAGCAAAACGGAGGCCGAGAAATGGCCTATGTACAAGAAATCAAAAATCACACGGTTAAGTACTACATGGGTATCGAAAAAAAAGTACGAAAAAAAACGTTTGTAATTCTAACTTTGGGGGAAATGCGATGATATAAAATCGACCGAACGATAAATAAGGCACGCCGGCGCAAAACGGGTAAGCAAAACGTGAGGCGAGAATGGCCTTGTACAAGTGAATCCAAAAATCACACGGTTAAATTGCCTTACTATGGGTACGAAAAAAAGTACGAAAAAAACTATTTGTAATTCTCTTTGAAGTCTTGAGTGTGATATCGACCGAACGATAAATAAGGCACGCCGGCGCAAACGGCAAGCAAAAAGCGAGGCGAGGAATTGCCTTTGTACAAGGGAATCAAAAATCACACGAGTTAAGTACTCTATGGGTACACGAAAAAAAGTCTGAAAAAACGTTGTAATTCTATTTGGAAGCATCACGATGTGATATCGACCTACGAACGATAAATAAAGCACATGGCGATAAACAACACGGCAAAACGGAGGTTTTAGAATGGCCTTGTACAAGGAATCAAAAATCACCACGAGATTAAGTACTATGGGTACAAAAAAGTACTTAAAAAAAACGTTTGTAATTCTCATATTGAAATACTGATGTGTTATAAGCATCGAACGAGCAATAAGGTACGCCGGCGCAAACGGCAAGCAAACATGGAGGCAGGTAATGGCCTTGGTGCAAGGAATCAAAAAATCACTGCCATTAAGTACTCCTAGCAGGTACTAGTGTTATAAGTGCGAAAAATCGTTCATAAATCTCTATGAAGTAATGATGTGATATCGACCTCGGTAACCGGAGAGGCAAATAAGACGCACGCCGACGCAACCGACAAGTAAAACGGAGGCCAGTAATGGCCTTGTACAAGGAATCAAAAATCACACAGCTAAGTACTCTATGGGTACGAAAAAAAGTACGAAAAACGTTTGTAATTTTCTTTGAAATATCGATGCGGGTATCGACCGTAACTACAAATAAGGTACGCCGGCGCAAACGCAAGCAAAACGGAGGTCGCAATGGCCTTGTACAAGGAATCAAATATCACACGAGTTAAGTACTCTATGGGTACGAAAAAAAGTACGAAAAAAAACGTTTGTAATTCTCTTTGAAGTGCGATGTGATATCGACCGAACGATAAATAAGGCACGCCGGCGCAAACGGCAAGCAAAACGGAGGCCGAATGGCCTTGTACAAGGAATCAAATATCACACGTTAAGTACTCTATGGGTACGAAAAAAAGTACGAAAAAAAACGTTTGTAATTCTCTTTGAATTGCGATGTGATATCGACCGAACGATAAATAAGGCACGCCGGCGCAAACGGCAAGCAAAACGGAGGCCAGAATGGCCTTGTACAAGGAATCAAAAATCACACGAGTTAAGTACTCTATGGGTACGAAAAAAAGTACGAAAAAAACGTTTGTAATTCTCTTTGAAGTGCGATGTGATATCGACCGAACGATAAATAAGGCACGCCGGCGCAAACGGCAAGAAAAACGGAGGAGAATGGCCTTGTACAAGGAATCAAAAATCACACGGTTAAGTACTCTATGGGTACGAAAAAAAGTACGAAAAAAAATGTTTGTAATTCTCTTTGAAGTGCGATGTGATATCGACCAGAACGATAAATAAGGCACGCCGGCGCAAACGGCAAGAAAAACGGAGGCCATAATGGCCTTGTACAAGGAATCAAATATCCCACAGTTAAGTACTCTATGGGTACGAAAAAAAGTACGAAAAAAACGTTTGTAATTCTCTTTGAAGTGCGATGTGATATCGACCGAACGATAAATAAGGCACGCCGGCGCAAACGGCAAGCAAAACGGAGGCCGAATGGCCTTGTACAAGGAATCAAATATCACACGTTAAGTACTCTATGGGTACGAAAAAAAGTACGAAAAAAACGTTTGTAATTCTCTTTGAATTGCGATGTGATATCGACCGAACGATAAATAAGGCACGCCGGCACAAACGGCAAGCAAAACGGAGGCGAGAATGGCCTTGTACAAGGAATCAAAAATCACACGAGTTAAGTACTCTATGGGTACGAAAAAAAGTACGAAAAAAACGTTTGTAATTCTCTTTGAAGTGCGATGTGATATCGACCGAACGATAAATAAGGCACGCCGGCGCAAACGGCAAGAAAAACGGAGGCCGAGAATGGCCTTGTACAAGGAATCAAATATCACACGAGTTAAGTACTCTATGGGTACGAAAAAAAGTACGAAAAAAACGTTTGTAATTCTCTTTGAAGTGCGATGTGATATCGACCGAACGATAAATAAGGCACGCCGGCGCAAACGGCAAGCAAAACGGAGGCGGAGAATGGCCTTGTACAAGGAATCAAAAATCACACGGTTAAGTACTCTATGGGTACGAAAAAAAGTACGAAAAAAAACGTTTGTAATTCTCTTTGAAATGCGATGTGATATCGACCGAACGATAAATAAGGCACGCCGGCGCAAACGGCAAGCAAAACGGAGGCCGAATGGCCTTGTACAAGGAATCAAAATCACACGTTAAGTACTCTATGGGTACGAAAAAAAGTACGAAAAAAACGTTTGTAATTCTCTTTGAAGTACGATGTGATATCGACCGAACGATAAATAAGGCACGCCGGCGCAAACGGCAAGCAAAACGGAGGCCGAATGGCCTTGTACAAGGAATCAAAAATCACACGGTTAAGTACTCTATGGGTACGAAAAAAAGTACGAAAAAAAACGTTTGTAATTCTCTTTGAAGTGCGATGTGATATCGACCGAACGATAAATAAGGCACGCCGGCGCAAACGGCAAGAAAAACGGAGGCCGAATGGCCTTGTACAAGGAATCAAAAATCACACGTTAAGTACTCTATGGGTACGAAAAAAAGTACGAAAAAAACGTTTGTAATTCTCTTTGAAGTGCGATGTGATATCGACCGAACGATAAATAAGGCACGCCGGCGCAAACGGCAAGCAAAACGGAGGCCGAATGGCCTTGTACAAGGAATCAAAATCACACGAGTTAAGTACTCTATGGGTACGAAAAAAAGTACGAAAAAAAACGTTTGTAATTCTCTTTGAAGTGCGATGTGATATCGACCGAACGATAAATAAGGCACGCCGGCGCAAACGGCAAGCAAAACGGAGGCCGAATGGCCTTGTACAAGGAATCAAAAATCACACGAGTTAAGTACTCTATGGGTACGAAAAAAAGTACGAAAAAAAACGTTTGTAATTCTCTTTGAAATGCGATGTGATATCGACCGAACGATAAATAAGGCACGCCGGCGCAAACGGCAAGAAAAACGGAGGCGCCGAATGGCCTTGTACAAGGAATCAAAAATCACACAGTTAAGTAGTCTATGGGTACGAAAAAAAGTACGAAAAAAAACGTTTGTAATTCTCTTTGAAGTGCGATGTGATATCGACCGAACGATAAATAAGGCACGCCGGCGCAAACGGCAAGCAAAACGGAGGCCGAATGGCCTTGTACAAGGAATCAAAAATCACACGAGTTAAGTACTCTATGGGTACGAAAAAAAGTACGAAAAAAAACGTTTGTAATTCTCTTTGAAGTACGATGTGATATCGACCGAACGATAAATAAGGCACGCCGGCACAAACGGCAAGCAAAACGGAGGCCGAATGGCCTTGTACAAGGAATCAAAAATCACACGGTTAAGTACTCTATGGGTACGAAAAAAAGTACGAAAAAAAAACGTTTGTAATTCTCTTTGAAGTACGATGTGATATCGACCGAACGATAAATAAGGCACGCCGGCGCAAACGGCAAGAAAAACGGAGGCCGAATGGCCTTGTACAAGGAATCAAATATCACACGAGTTAGGTACTCTATGGGTACGAAAAAAAGTACGAAAAAAAACGTTTGTAATTCTCTTTGAAGTACGATGTGATATCGACCGAACGATAAATAAGGCACGCCGGCGCAAACGGCAAGCAAAACGGAGGAGAATGGCCTTGTACAAGGAATCAAATATCACACGTTAAGTACTCTATGGGTACGAAAAAAAGTACGAAAAAAAACGTTTGTAATTCTCTTTGAATTACCGATGTGATATCGACCGAACGATAAATAAGGCACGCCGGCGCAAACGGCAAGCAAAACGGAGGCCGAATGGCCTTGTACAAGGAATCAAAAATCACACGGTTAAGTACTCTATGGGTACGAAAAAAAGTACGAAAAAAAACGTTTGTAATTCTCTTTGAAGTGCGATGTGATATCGACCGAACGATAAATAAGGCACGCCGGCGCAAACGGAAAGAAAAACGGAGGCCGAATGGCCTTGTACAAGGAATCAAAAATCACACGAGTTAAGTACTCTATGGGTACGAAAAAAAGTACGAAAAAAAATGTTTGTAATTCTCTTTGAAGTGCGATGTGATATCGACCGAACGATAAATAAGGCACGCCGGCGCAAACGGCAAGCAAAACGGAGGCCGAGAATGGCCTTGTACAAGGAATCAAATATCACACGGTTAAGTACTCTATGGGTACGAAAAAAAGTACGAAAAAAAACGTTTGTAATTCTCTTTGAAGTACGATGTGATATCGACCGAACGATAAATAAGGCACGCCGGCGCAAACGGCAAGCAAAACGGAGGCCGAATGGCCTTGTACAAGGAATCAAATATCACACAATTAAGTACTCTATGGGTACGAAAAAAAGTACGAAAAAAAACGTTTGTAATTCTCTTTGAATTGCGATGTGATATCGACCGAACGATAAATAAGGCACGCCGGCGCAAACGGCAAGCAAAACGGAGGCCGAATGGCCTTGTACAAGGAATCAAAAATCACACGAGTTAAGTACTCTATGGGTACGAAAAAAAGTACGAAAAAAACGTTTGTAATTCTCTTTGAAGTGCGATGTGATATCGACCGAACGATAAATAAGGCACGCCGGCGCAAACGGCAAGAAAAACGGAGGCCGAGAATGGCCTTGTACAAGGAATCAAATATCACACGAGTTAGGTAGTCTATGGGTACGAAAAAAAGTACGAAAAAAACGTTTGTAATTCTCTTTGAAGTGCGATGTGATATCGACCGAACGATAAATAAGGCACGCCGGCGCAAACGGCAAGCAAAACGGAGGCCGAATGGCCTTGTACAAGGAATCAAAAATCACACGTTAAGTACTCTATGGGTACGAAAAAAAGTACGAAAAAAAACGTTTGTAATTCTCTTTGAAATGCGATGTGATATCGACCGAACGATAAATAAGGCACGCCGGTGCAAACGGCAAGCAAAACGGAGGCCGAATGGCCTTGTACAAGGAATCAAAAATCACATAGTTAAGTACTCTATGGGTACGAAAAAAAGTACGAAAAAAACGTTTGTAATTCTCTTTGAAGTGCGATGTGATATCGACCGAACGATAAATAAGGCACGCCGCGCAAACGGCAAGCAAAACGGAGGCCGAATGGCCTTGTACAAGGAATCAAATATCACACGGTTAAGTACTCTATGGGTACGAAAAAAAGTACGAAAAAAACGTTTGTAATTCTCTTTGAAGTGCGATGTGATATCGACCGAACGATAAATAAGGCACGCCGGCGCAAACGGCAAGCAAAACGGAGGCCGAATGGCCTTGTACAAGGAATCAAATATCACACGAGTTAAGTACTCTATGGGTACGAAAAAAAGTACGAAAAAAAATTTGTAATTCTCTTTGAAGTACGATGTGATATCGACCGAACGATAAATAAGGCACGCCGGCGCAAACGGCAAGCAAAACGGAGGCCGAATGGCCTTGTACAAG
This sequence comes from Gentiana straminea, assembly GCA_036785695.1. Classification (NCBI taxonomy): domain Eukaryota; kingdom Viridiplantae; phylum Streptophyta; class Magnoliopsida; order Gentianales; family Gentianaceae; genus Gentiana; species Gentiana straminea. The sequence continues at coordinate 242,233 of JAVUPR010000054.1, forward strand.
GAATCAAAATCACACGAGTTAAGTACTCTATGGGTACGAAAAAAAGTACGAAAAAAAACGTTTGTAATTCTCTTTGAATTGCGATGTGATATCGACCGAACGATAAATAAGGCACGCCGGCGCAAACGGCAAGCAAAAAGGAGGCCGAATGGCCTTGTACAAGGAATCAAAAATCACACAGTTAAGTACTCTATGGGTACGAAAAAAAAGTACGAAAAAAAAACGTTTGTAATTCTCTTTGAAGTACTGATGTGATATCGACCAGAACGATAAATAAGGCACGCCGGCGCAAACGGCAAGAAAAACGGAGGCCAGAATGGCCTTGTACAAGGAATCAAAAATCACACGAGTTAAGTACTCTATGGGTACGAAAAAAAGTACGAAAAAAAATGTTTGTAATTCTCTTTGAAGTACGATGTGATATCGACCGAACGATAAATAAGGCACGCCGGCGCAAACGGCAAGAAAAACGGAGGCCGAATGGCCTTGTACAAGGAATCAAATATCACACGGTTAGGTAGTCTATGGGTACGAAAAAAAGTACGAAAAAAACGTTTGTAATTCTCTTTGAAGTGCGATGTGATATCGACCGAACGATAAATAAGGCACGCCGGCGCAAACGGCAAGCAAAACGGAGGCCGAGAATGGCCTTGTACAAGGAATCAAATATCACACGAGTTAAGTACTCTATGGGTACGAAAAAAAGTACGAAAAAAACGTTTGTAATTCTCTTTGAATTACGATGTGATATCGACCGAACGATAAATAAGGCACGCCGGCACAAACGGCAAGCAAAACGGAGGCCGAATGGCCTTGTACAAGGAATCAAAAATCACACGGTTAAGTACTCTATGGGTACGAAAAAAAGTACGAAAAAAAACGTTTGTAATTCTCTTTGAAGTACCGATGTGATATCGACCGAACGATAAATAAGGCACGCCGGCGCAAACGGCAAGAAAAACGGAGGCCGAGAATGGCCTTGTACAAGGAATCAAATATCACACGAGTTAAGTAGTCTATGGGTACGAAAAAAAGTACGAAATAAAACGTTTGTAATTCTCTTTGAAGTGCGATGTGATATCGACCGAACGATAAATAAGGCACGCCGGCGCAAACGGCAAGCAAAACGGAGGCCGAGAATGGCCTTGTACAAGGAATCAAATATCACACGGTTAAGTACTCTATGGGTACGAAAAAAAGTACGAAAAAAACGTTTGTAATTCTCTTTGAATTACCGATGTGATATCGACCGAACGATAAATAAGGCACGCCGGCACAAACGGCAAGCAAAACGGAGGCCGAGAATGGCCTTGTACAAGGAATCAAAAATCACACGAGTTAAGTACTCTATGGGTACGAAAAAAAGTACGAAAAAAACGTTTGTAATTCTCTTTGAAGTACGATGTGATATCGACCGAACGATAAATAAGGCACGCCGGCGCAAACGGCAAGAAAAACGGAGGCCGAGAATGGCCTTGTACAAGGAATCAAATATCACACGAGTTAAGTACTCTATGGGTACGAAAAAAAGTAAAAAAAACGTTTGTAATTCTCTTTGAAGTACCGATGTGATATCGACCGAACGATAAATAAGGCACGCCGGCGCAAACGGCAAGCAAAACGGAGGCCGAATGGCCTTGTACAAGGAATCAAAAATCACACGTTAGTACTCTATGGGTACGAAAAAAAGTACGAAAAAAAAATTTGTAATTCTCTTTGAAGTACCGATGTGATATCGACCGAACGATAAATAAGGCACGCCGGCACAAACGGCAAGCAAAACGGAGGCGAGAATGGCCTTGTACAAGGAATCAAAAATCACACGAGTTAAGTACTCTATGGGTACGAAAAAAAAGTACGAAAAAAAACGTTTGTAATTCTCTTTGAAGTATGCGATGTGATATCGACCGAACGATAAATAAGGCACGCCGGCGCAAACGGCAAGAAAAACGGAGGCGAGAATGGCCTTGTACAAGGAATCAAATATCACACGAGTTAAGTAGTCTATGGGTACGAAAAAAAGTACGAAAAAAACGTTTGTAATTCTCTTTGAAGTACCGATGTGATATCGACCGAACGATAAATAAGGCACGCCGGCGCAAACGGCAAGCAAAACGGAGGCCGAATGGCCTTGTACAAGGAATCAAAAATCACACGGTTAAGTAGTCTATGGGTACGAAAAAAAGTACGAAAAAAAACGTTTGTAATTCTCTTTGAAATCGATGTGATATCGACCGAACGATAAATAAGGCACGCCGGCGCAAACGGCAAGCAAAACGGAGGCGAGAATGGCCTTGTACAAGGAATCAAAAATCACACGAGTTAAGTACTCTATGGGTACGAAAAAAAGTACGAAAAAAAACGTTTGTAATTCTCTTTGAAGTACGATGTGATATCGACCGAACGATAAATAAGGCACGCCGGCGCAAACGGCAAGAAAAACGGAGGCCGAGAATGGCCTTGTACAAGGAATCAAATATCACACGGTTAGGTACTCTATGGGTACGAAAAAAAGTACGAAAAAAAACGTTTGTAATTCTCTTTGAAGTGCGATGTGATATCGACCGAACGATAAATAAGGCACGCCGGCGCAAACGGCAAGCAAAACGGAGGCCGAATGGCCTTGTACAAGGAATCAAATATCACACGGTTAAGTACTCTATGGGTACGAAAAAAGTACGAAAAAAAACGTTTGTAATTCTCTTTGAAGTACGATGTGATATCGACCGAACGATAAATAAGGCACGCCGGCACAAACGGCAAGCAAAACGGAGGCCGAATGGCCTTGTACAAGGAATCAAAAATCACACACAGTTAAGTACTCTATGGGTACGAAAAAAAAAAGTACGAAAAAAAACGTTTGTAATTCTCTTTGAAGTGCGATGTGATATCGACCGAACGATAAATAAGGCACGCCGGCGCAAACGGCAAGCAAAACGGAGGCCGGAATGGCCTTGTACAAGGAATCAAAAATCACACACACGGTTAAGTACTCTATGGGTACGAAAAAAAAAAAGTACGAAAAAAAACGTTTGTAATTCTCTTTGAAGTGCGATGTGATATCGACCGAACGATAAATAAGGCACGCCGGCGCAAACGGCAAGAAAAACGGAGGCGAGAATGGCCTTGTACAAGGAATCAAAAATCACACGAGTTAAGTACTCTATGGGTACGAAAAAAAGTACGAAAAAAAACGTTTGTAATTCTCTTTGAAGTGCGATGTGATATCGACCGAACGATAAATAAGGCACGCCGGCGCAAACGGCAAGCAAAACGGAGGCCAGAATGGCCTTGTACAAGGAATCAAATATCACACAGTTAAGTAGTCTATGGGTACGAAAAAAAGTACGAAAAAAACGTTTGTAATTCTCTTTGAAGTGCGATGTGATATCGACCGAACGATAAATAAGGCACGCCGGCGCAAACGGCAAGCAAAACGGAGGCCAGAATGGCCTTGTACAAGGAATCAAATATCACACAGTTAAGTACTCTATGGGTACGAAAAAAAGTACGAAAAAAAACGTTTGTAATTCTCTTTGAAATGCGATGTGATATCGACCGAACGATAAATAAGGCACGCCGGCGCAAACGGCAAGCAAAACGGAGGCCGAATGGCCTTGTACAAGGAATCAAAAATCACACAGTTAAGTACTCTATGGGTACGAAAAAAAGTACGAAAAAAAACGTTTGTAATTCTCTTTGAAGTACCGATGTGATATCGACCGAACGATAAATAAGGCACGCCGGCGCAAACGGCAAGAAAAACGGAGGCCGAATGGCCTTGTACAAGGAATCAAATATCACACGAGTTAAGTACTCTATGGGTACGAAAAAAAGTACGAAAAAAAACGTTTGTAATTCTCTTTGAAGTACGATGTGATATCGACCGAACGATAAATAAGGCACGCCGGCGCAAACGGCAAGCAAAACGGAGGCCGAGAATGGCCTTGTACAAGGAATCAAAAATCACACGAGTTAAGTACTCTATGGGTACGAAAAAAAGTACGAAAAAAAACGTTTGTAATTCTCTTTGAAGTGCGATGTGATATCGACCGAACGATAAATAAGGCACGCCGGCGCAAACGGCAAGCAAAACGGAGGCCAGAATGGCCTTGTACAAGGAATCAAATATCACACAGTTAAGTACTCTATGGGTACGAAAAAAAGTACGAAAAAAACGTTTGTAATTCTCTTTGAAGTACGATGTGATATCGACCGAACGATAAATAAGGCACGCCGGCGCAAACGGCAAGCAAAACGGAGGCCGAATGGCCTTGTACAAGGAATCAAAAATCACACGAGTTAAGTACTCTATGGGTACGAAAAAAAGTACGAAAAAAAACGTTTGTAATTCTCTTTGAAGTGCGATGTGATATCGACCGAACGATAAATAAGGCACGCCGGCGCAAACGGCAAGCAAAACGGAGGCCGAATGGCCTTGTACAAGGAATCAAAATCACACGGTTAAGTACTATGGGTACGAAAAAAAGTACGAAAAAAACGTTTGTAATTCTCTTTGAAGTACCGATGTGATATCGACCGAACGATAAATAAGGCACGCCGGCGCAAACGGCAAGCAAAACGGAGGCGAGAATGGCCTTGTACAAGGAATCAAAAATCACACGAGTTAAGTACTCTATGGGTACGAAAAAAAGTACGAAAAAAAACGTTTGTAATTCTCTTTGAAGTACCGATGTGATATCGACCGAACGATAAATAAGGCACGCCGGCGCAAACGGCAAGCAAAACGGAGGCCGAATGGCCTTGTACAAGGAATCAAAAATCACACGAGTTAAGTACTCTATGGGTACGAAAAAAAGTACGAAAAAAAACGTTTGTAATTCTCTTTGAAGTACCGATGTGATATCGACCAGAACGATAAATAAGGCACGCCGGCGCAAACGGCAAGAAAAACGGAGGCCAGAATGGCCTTGTACAAGGAATCAAATATCACACAGTTAAGTACTCTATGGGTACGAAAAAAAGTACGAAAAAAACGTTTGTAATTCTCTTTGAAGTATGCGATGTGATATCACCGAACGATAAATAAGGCACGCCGGCGCAAACGGCAAGCAAAACGGAGGCCGAATGGCCTTGTACAAGGAATCAAAAATCACACGGTTAAGTACTCTATGGGTACGAAAAAAAGTACGAAAAAAAACGTTTGTAATTCTCTTTGAAATCGATGTGATATCGACCGAACGATAAATAAGGCACGGCGCAAACGGCAAGCAAAACGGAGGCCGAATGGCCTTGTACAAGGAATCAAAAATCACACGGTTAAGTACTCTATGGGTACGAAAAAAAGTACGAAAAAAAACGTTTGTAATTCTCTTTGAAGTACCGATGTGATATCGACCGAACGATAAATAAGGCACGCCGGCGCAAACGGCAAGAAAAACGGAGGCCGAATGGCCTTGTACAAGGAATCAAATATCACACGGTTAAGTAGTCTATGGGTACGAAAAAAAGTACGAAAAAAAACGTTTGTAATTCTCTTTGAAGTGCGATGTGATATCGACCGAACGATAAATAAGGCACGCCGGCGCAAACGGCAAGCAAAACGGAGAGCGAGAATGGCCTTGTACAAGGAATCAAATATCACACGGTTAAGTACTCTATGGGTACGAAAAAAAGTACGAAAAAAAACGTTTGTAATTCTCTTTGAAGTACGATGTGATATCGACCGAACGATAAATAAGGCACGCCGGCACAAACGGCAAGCAAAACGGAGGCGAGAATGGCCTTGTACAAGGAATCAAAAATCACACGATTAAGTACTCTATGGGTACGAAAAAAAAGTACGAAAAAAAACGTTTGTAATTCTCTTTGAAGTGCGATGTGATATCGACCAGAACGATAAATAAGGCACGCCGGTGCAAACGGAAAGAAAAACGGAGGCCAGAATGGCCTTGTACAAGGAATCAAAAATCACACAGTTAAGTACTCTATGGGTACGAAAAAAAGTACGAAAAAAAATGTTTGTAATTCTCTTTGAAATGCTGATGTGATATCGACCAGAACGATAAATAAGGCACGCCGGCGCAAACGGCAAGAAAAACGGAGGCCAGAATGGCCTTGTACAAGGAATCAAATATCACACAGTTAAGTACTCTATGGGTACGAAAAAAAAGTACGAAAAAAACGTTTGTAATTCTCTTTGAATTACTGATGTGATATCGACCAGAACGATAAATAAGGCACGCCGGCGCAAACGGCAAGCAAAACGGAGGCTAGAATGGCCTTGTACAAGGAATCAAATATCACGGTTAAGTACTCTATGGGTACGAAAAAAAGTACGAAAAAAAAAAACGTTTGTAATTCTCTTTGAATTACCGATGTGATATCGACCGAACGATAAATAAGGCACGCCGGCGCAAACGGCAAGCAAAACGGAGGCCGAGAATGGCCTTGTACAAGGAATCAAAAATCACACGAGTTAAGTACTCTATGGGTACGAAAAAAGTACGAAAAAAAACGTTTGTAATTCTCTTTGAAGTGCGATGTGATATCGACCGAACGATAAATAAGGCACGCCGGCGCAAACGGCAAGAAAAACGGAGGCCGAATGGCCTTGTACAAGGAATCAAATATCACACGGTTAAGTAGTCTATGGGTACGAAAAAAAGTACGAAAAAAAACGTTTGTAATTCTCTTTGAAGTGCGATGTGATATCGACCAGAACGATAAATAAGGCACGCCGGCGCAAACGGCAAGCAAAACGGAGGCCAGAATGGCCTTGTACAAGGAATCAAAAATCACACAGTTAAGTACTCTATGGGTACGAAAAAAAAGTACGAAAAAAAAAATGTTTGTAATTCTCTTTGAAGTGCTGATGTGATATCGACCAGAACGATAAATAAGGCACGCCGGTGCAAACGGGAAAGCAAAACGGAGGCCGAATGGCCTTGTACAAGGAATCAAAAATCACATAGTTAAGTACTCTATGGGTACGAAAAAAAGTACGAAAAAAAACGTTTGTAATTCTCTTTGAAGTATGCGATGTGATATCGACCGAACGATAAATAAGGCACGCCGGCGCAAACGGCAAGCAAAACGGAGGCCGAATGGCCTTGTACAAGGAATCAAATATCACACGAGTTAAGTACTCTATGGGTACGAAAAAAAGTACGAAAAAAAACGTTTGTAATTCTCTTTGAAGTACCGATGTGATATCGACCGAACGATAAATAAGGCACGCCGGCGCAAACGGCAAGCAAAACGGAGGCCGAGAATGGCCTTGTACAAGGAATCAAATATCACACGAGTTAAGTATGGGTACGAAAAAAAAGTACGAAAAAAAAAAACGTTTGTAATTCTCTTTGAATTACGATGTGATATCGACCGAACGATAAATAAGGCACGCCGGCGCAAACGGCAAGCAAAACGGAGGCCGAGAATGGCCTTGTACAAGGAATCAAAATCACACGGTTAAGTACTCTATGGGTACGAAAAAAAGTACGAAAAAAAACGTTTGTAATTCTCTTTGAATTACGATGTGATATCGACCGAACGATAAATAAGGCACGCCGGCGCAAACGGCAAGCAAAACGGAGGCCCGAATGGCCTTGTACAAGGAATCAAAAATCACACGTTAAGTACTCTATGGGTACGAAAAAAAGTACGAAAAAAAATGTTTGTAATTCTCTTTGAATGCGATGTGATATCGACCGAACGATAAATAAGGCACGCCGGTGCAAACGGCAAGAAAAACGGAGGCGAGAATGGCCTTGTACAAGGAATCAAAAATCACACGAGTTAAGTACTCTATGGGTACGAAAAAAAGTACGAAAAAAACGTTTGTAATTCTCTTTGAAGTGCGATGTGATATCGACCGAACGATAAATAAGGCACGCCGGCGCAAACGGCAAGCAAAACGGAGGCCGAATGGCCTTGTACAAGGAATCAAATATCACACGGTTAAGTACTCTATGGGTACGAAAAAAAGTACGAAAAAAACGTTTGTAATTCTCTTTGAAAATGCGATGTGATATCGACCGAACGATAAATAAGGCACGCCGGCGCAAACGGCAAGCAAAACGGAGGCGAGAATGGCCTTGTACAAGGAATCAAAAATCACACGGTTAAGTACTCTATGGGTACGAAAAAAAGTACGAAAAAAAACGTTTGTAATTCTCTTTGAATGCGATGTGATATCGACCGAACGATAAATAAGGCACGCCGGCACAAACAAGCAAAAACGGAGGCCGAATGGCCTTGTACAAGGAATCAAAAATCACACAGTTAAGTACTCTATGGGTACGAAAAAAAGTACGAAAAAAAACGTTTGTAATTCTCTTTGAAGTACTGATGTGATATCGACCAGAACGATAAATAAGGCACGCCGGCGCAAACGGCAAGAAAAACGGAGGCCAGAATGGCCTTGTACAAGGAATCAAATATCACACAGTTAGGTAGTCTATGGGTACGAAAAAAAGTACGAAAAAAAACGTTTGTAATTCTCTTTGAAGTGCTGATGTGATATCGACCAGAACGATAAATAAGGCACGCCGGCGCAAACGGCAAGCAAAACGGAGGCCAGAATGGCCTTGTACAAGGAATCAAATATCACACAGTTAAGTACTCTATGGGTACGAAAAAAAGTACGAAAAAAAACGTTTGTAATTCTCTTTGAATTGCGATGTGATATCGACCGAACGATAAATAAGGCACGCCGGCACAAACGGCAAGCAAAACGGAGGCCGAATGGCCTTGTACAAGGAATCAAAAATCACACGTTAAGTACTCTATGGGTACGAAAAAAAGTACGAAAAAAAACGTTTGTAATTCTCTTTGAAGTGCGATGTGATATCGACCGAACGATAAATAAGGCACGCCGGCGCAAACGGCAAAAAACGGAGGCCGAATGGCCTTGTACAAGGAATCAAATATCACACGAGTTAGTAGTCTATGGGTACGAAAAAAAGTACGAAAAAAACGTTTGTAATTCTCTTTGAAGTGCGATGTGATATCGACCGAACGATAAATAAGGCACGCCGGCGCAAACGGCAAGCAAAACGGAGGCGAGAATGGCCTTGTACAAGGAATCAAAAATCACACGGTTAAGTACTCTATGGGTACGAAAAAAAGTACGAAAAAAAACGTTTGTAATTCTCTTTGAAGTACGATGTGATATCGACCGAACGATAAATAAGGCACGCCGGCGCAAACGGCAAGCAAAACGGAGGCCGAATGGCCTTGTACAAGGAATCAAAAATCACACGGTTAAGTACTCTATGGGTACGAAAAAAAGTACGAAAAAAAAAACGTTTGTAATTCTCTTTGAAGTGCGATGTGATATCGACCGAACGATAAATAAGGCACGCCGGCGCAAACGGCAAGAAAAACGGAGGCCGAATGGCCTTGTACAAGGAATCAAATATCACACGGTTAAGTACTCTATGGGTACGAAAAAAAGTACGAAAAAAAACGTTTGTAATTCTCTTTGAAGTACGATGTGATATCGACCGAACGATAAATAAGGCACGCCGGCGCAAACGGCAAGCAAAACGGAGGCCGAATGGCCTTGTACAAGGAATCAAATATCACACGTTAAGTACTCTATGGGTACGAAAAAAAGTACGAAAAAAAACGTTTGTAATTCTCTTTGAATGCGATGTGATATCGACCGAACGATAAATAAGGCACGCCGGCGCAAACGGCAAGCAAAACGGAGGCCGAATGGCCTTGTACAAGGAATCAAAAATCACACGAGTTAAGTACTCTATGGGTACGAAAAAAAGTACGAAAAAAATGTTTGTAATTCTCTTTGAAGTACGATGTGATATCGACCGAACGATAAATAAGGCACGCCGGCGCAAACGGCAAGAAAAACGGAGGCGAATGGCCTTGTACAAGGAATCAAATATCACACGGTTAAGTACTCTATGGGTACGAAAAAAAGTACGAAAAAAAACGTTTGTAATTCTCTTTGAAGTATGCGATGTGATATCGACCAGAACGATAAATAAGGCACGCCGGCGCAAACGGCAAGAAAAACGGAGGCCAGAATGGCCTTGTACAAGGAATCAAATATCACACAGTTAAGTACTCTATGGGTACGAAAAAAAGTACGAAAAAAAACGTTTGTAATTCTCTTTGAAGTACGATGTGATATCGACCGAACGATAAATAAGGCACGCCGGCGCAAACGGCAAGCAAAACGGAGGCCGAGAATGGCCTTGTACAAGGAATCAAAAATCACACGAGTTAAGTACTCTATGGGTACGAAAAAAAGTACGAAAAAAAACGTTTGTAATTCTCTTTGAAGTGCGATGTGATATCGACCGAACGATAAATAAGGCACGCCGGCGCAAACGGCAAGCAAAACGGAGGCCGAGAATGGCCTTGTACAAGGAATCAAATATCACACGGTTAAGTACTCTATGGGTACGAAAAAAAGTACGAAAAAAACGTTTGTAATTCTCTTTGAAGTACGATGTGATATCGACCGAACGATAAATAAGGCACGCCGGCGCAAACGGCAAGCAAAACGGAGGCGAGAATGGCCTTGTACAAGGAATCAAAATCACACGAGTTAAGTACTCTATGGGTACGAAAAAAAGTACGAAAAAAAATGTTTGTAATTCTCTTTGAAGTACGATGTGATATCGACCGAACGATAAATAAGGCACGCCGGCGCAAACGGCAAG